>JAUMJL010000092.1:1987500-2240000 GCA_033558185.1 Dromococcyx pavoninus | reverse complement strand
AGAATAGACTAACATCACTTCTGGCTAATAAACATCAAGCATTTTTGCAAACAGTAATTGTTTTCTGCTGACTTAATTACCAGGCGTGTGTCTCTTCTTTCTTCATATGCCACCTGTTGGCTAAAGACAATGCATATATGTAGTCCTCATCAGTTGATTTTATTTTCATTTTGGAAACAGTATTAAGGAAACCCAAATTTAAAAAATCATTCATAGCTTAATATATATATAAAAAAAGAGTTGATTTGTGTATATAGCCATACATTTAAAAGTAAATGCAGCAATATATTGATGTATTAATTAATTTTTAGGTTCATTAATATATTGATTTGTCAGTTTAATTGATTCCATTTATTATAAGATTATCTATTTATTAGATTGAAGTAAACAGGAAAAAATAATGGTTCTTTCTTGCAACATGATAATCCTTAGGACTAATATGATTGTGTTAAGCCTGACATAGGTCTTGTACGTTTGACAAGTGTTTATGCAGTAAATAATCAAATTTTTTACTACTCTTGGCACAGGTACTTGGAAAATACATTTGGTGTGCTGAATTTTTCTTACTTTCCATGGTGTTTTCTCTATAAACATTCTGCCAAATGCAGAGAAAATTCCATTCACCACTCGTTTGATTCTCCCCCTAGAATCTGTTCCACACCTGTAAATTTTTTGGTCATGCTGTGTCCTCATGGTTTTGGGGCAATTCGTTAACTGTGGTTGTTCAGGGACCTTTCATACAAACAGCTCTTTCTTGGTGTGTGGGGCCTTGGTCTTCCATAGCTGTGTAAGGACTCACAGCAAAAATTAATTTTGTGTGGCCAGCCCTTTCAGTGACCAGCAGGGCTGCTGAGCAAAGGTTTATATAAGGGTGTGTGGTAGCCACAAGCCTGCTTCTTCAGCGTGTTGAAACAATATTCTTGCAACTGAGTCTTAAATATAGCTGAAGAGTATTTGGTTTTTTTTGTTGTTGCACGATTTCTGTGAGATCACGTGATAGTTAACACTTGTTGGTTTGTTAGGTTTGCAGCATATAAAATGTTGGTAACGTTCCTCATTCCCTAGAGAGCTGTGAATCCAAGTTAATTTTTTACAAATATTTTTTTAATCTTTAAATGTTGCAAAAATACTATTAATCAATGAGACAATACTTTTGCCTGAAATATTGGGGAAAATAGTATTTTGGGGGTATATCTTGTCAGACTCTGCATACATTCAGTGTAATTTACGAAAATGCGCTAAAAACTTGTTCTGGCATTTGTATTTATATTTTTTGAATGTATCAATTAAAATCTGTTTAACATAAAATAATTTATCTACAGTAATTCCTACTCTGACTTATCTTGTGTTGTTAAACTGATTCTTTCGCAATAGAAAAATGCACAGGTGACTAAAAATTCAATAATTTCAGGGGAAAGAATAGCAAGTTTACATTAAGAATGGAACTGCAGATCAGAACTTCAGAAAGAAACAGCTCAATCTGTGTTAAGACTGAGGATAACTGAACTAATTCATGTCGTTTTTTGGTAAACAAAGACAAGTTAAAATTTTAGTTCAAGATTCTTGACTTTTTAACTTTTTAATACAATATATGATAAAACATGATGAATCAATATGGTGCTCATTCTTGGTTTGAATCTAGCTCTGTGTTTTATCACTCTAAGATTGATAACCAGCTACATTGGTAAATAGGCCATTTTGAGGGAATATGAGATATCTAATACAGTTACCAGATAGATTGCTGAGTACTTTATCATATACCTTATACTTTAAGTGAACAGACTCAATGAACTTTTAATGCAGATTTATATTCCAGGAGGTAGAAAACAGAACTCATGTCATTTCAGCTCCTTTCCCTCGAGGATTTATTGAGATAGCATATACTCATGCTGCCTCTGCTTTTGAAAGAAAACAAATAATGCAGAATTCCAGGTGACAGAAAAGGTCTGTCATCACTCAAAGATATTCATCTTGAATTCCTATTCCAGAGATGCTTCAATGTATTTAAATTCTTCAGTGGGAATTCTTGGAGCCTCCAAAATAATAGGGTAGGTGGAGCACCTTCTTGAATGTAGACTTTTATTTTCTAGCCTTTTCTACTGTTGTAGCATTATCTGTGCAATACAGCACCAAAAGATTTTTATATTATAAAAAAAAATAAATGCCCCAAAGGAGTAAAGGAATTTGGCAATATTTTATGTTTTGAAGAGGAAAGGAGAAAAAAAAACTATTGCAAATGCTTTCTTTATAACTTCAGAAGTTCAGTATCAGAGTAGAGACATGTAAATAACAGGAAAAAAATGATTGGTTATATTATTACAAAAACCAAAATAGATAATATTGAAGGTTGTAGTCTGAATGCCTGAGTGTAGAGAAACATATAAAAGACTAGGTTAATTTCTTTGTTGTTGTAATTTTAATGTCGTTAGAGGTAGGACTGTGTCCCTCATCCCGTGCCCTGTTAGAAGGACAGATGAAAGGGTAACACAGGAATAAGAGTACTTGTGAACAAGAATCCTTTCTTATAGGTCCTGTATGCAAAAATTCAAGTATTCGCAGAGCTTGTGTCACGCTTCGTTTTACCTGCCAAGTGATTTCACCAGCTTTTGGGGTGGACGTAGGCCTGGCCCATCGTTCATCCTGTTCCTCCTTGCTCTTTCTCTAGAAGCTACTGTTCATCAGATCACTGGCAATAGTTATGTTCTTTATGTTCTTGACAATTCTACTAAGTACAATAATTTTTAGTTCAGTTTTTTTTCTTGAGGCTTCCAGGTACATGAATTTTCTTAAATTCTCCTAATAAGATGGGGAGTATGCTGCACCTGTGTTGTAGAGGGTTTTAGAAACTGGTAGTGCTGGAGAGCAATAACCTCTTTATAATTATAAAGCAGGCAGCAGTAAGTTTCACTGCTCTCCTATAATGCTAGTGGAAGCTGGGAATCATGCTTGAAGTGGAAAGACACTGAAAGGCTGAGCCTTCAGAATGACTTGGCACTTTGTCTGGAACCTGTAAGGACATGGAAGGGCCAGTATTCTCACCAGTGAGAGCCAGTGACAAAATAAGTCTATTAAGGGAGCTGGCATGCTCATCAGGACACCTGCTGTTATGCAATTTTCCTGTTATAAAACCTCTCCTTGTATGTAAATAAGGACTAGTTGAAATGCAGTCTCCAAGAAGAAGTTTATATAAAGCTAGCCAGCTTTCTGGAACCCATTCTAGCTTAAAATGAATATTCTTTGAGGCAGGATGTGCTGGGGCAGGGAGGACAACTGGTCTTCTGTAAGACATCTCTGACAGCCAGTTTTCTGCATGGTGTAGTAGTCTGTGCAGTGATGGGAGTACTGTCAAACAAACTTTCAGACTTACTGCCACAACTTGTTCTGACTTTCCACAGCTTGAGTAAGAATATTTCTTATTCTCTGTCCTATGAAATCTACTTTATCCAAAGTCAGGCTAAGAATACATTTTGTCCTTGATTGCCAGTTTTATTGTATTTATTTGGGCAACTTGACCTAGTGAAAGGTATCCCTGCCCATGGCAGAGTGCTTGGACAAGATGGTCTTTCAGGTCCCTTCCAAACCAAATCATTCTATGATTCTAGTAAGATAAAGCAATATCTTGATCACAAGGCAATGTAGCCATAATGCATTAGTTAGTTGATACTGTGAAGAATATTAAGAAATTCAAATACATAATAAACATGCATGATATATATTTTTGGAAAAAACAAGTGCTGCTTATTATTAAACCTTGTTTTAAAGGATACTTTTAATAATAGAAGATTGTAAGATTGTATCTTTAAAGAACTCTTCTGACAATCACTCTGTGCGATGCAGTGTGCATGTGCAATTTAAGGGCTCAAAAGGCAAGGTAGTAGTAATAAAAAAAAAGCAACAAGGTAGTAGTAATAAAAAAAAACAAAGACTTTTGAATCTGATAATTTTGTACTACAGTTTCAACCACAGCAGGTAAAGTGATCAATAACATATACTGAAGAGGAAAACCAATATGATTACAACATAATTCTTACACATTTGCTCACATTAATGGGTCTACGTCAGACTCTGCTGCTTCTATGTGTAATGGTGTTTTAAGTCCCTTTCATTCATATTGAAAAGGAAAAGGTGTTGCCCTTTCTGATCCAGCATGTCAAACCTGAGAAGGCTTATCCTGTGCTGAAACAAACTGCATTGCAAAAGAAATTGATGAATAATTTTTCTGTAGGATCTTTCTTTCTTTGGGGGTGGATTTAGGGGAATGTTTGGATTTCCTATTAACTTACATGGTAAGGGTTAAATGAAACACTGAGATCACTAAGCTCTGAATGAAAGTAGCCTCAATGCCCTCCTGTCCTTATGAAAAGGAACATGTTATAACAAGGACACTATGGCTGCTGAAAAGAAAATGAAACAGCTGAGACAAGATGAAACCCTTAATGCAAGGAGGAAGTGCCCAATGTCTTTATAAATGTTCTTTCTTATTAGAACCTTTGAAAAACAAATAAAATCTGTTGGAAAAATATGTGGTAAATAACTGAAGTTCAGAGGAGAAAAGAGATTGCTAAAATACTAGTTTAGGTCTGAGTAACACTAGGCTCTGTACTGGGAAAAAAACAATTTTAACAAGTTGCTTTTGAGAATTCCCTCTTCAATATTTGTAGAATGATTAATACTACATAAACAATGTAAAAAGGACAGCAAAAAACAAAGCTGCAGCTTTGGTATTTACAAGTTATAATGTAGACCCCAAATAGTAAGTTTGGCTTAAACATCTAAGTATTTTAAACTGATAGATTTTCTTTTTTCAAATTCCCTTCTGTGCTAGAGCCTTAAGGTTTCTGTTCTTTAGATTTATTTCCCTGCACCCAGAGGGTAGATATCCTTTAAAAAAAGGAGTGACCCTGATATTCTCAGCTTTTTTATCCCCCAAATACAATTTAATCTCTTCTGTATTTTAGTACGTACACTTTTAGGAGTCTGGGTTTTTACAGGACTGTGAAGTGCTGAACTCTCTTAACTCCATCAAAGAAGCGCTGTGCAATTCCTGGACAAAATACTGTATTTTTGGTCTAAATCTCTAAATTGTTCCCTGTATCACCTAGACTGTTCTTGTAAGAACAGAAAGTCGCAAAAGTGGGAGTTCTTAGGTTTCGGAGCAATTTCTGTCCTAGTGTGAGCACCAGAATAAATCATTACAGTCTTGATGCTGGTCTCATCCAGCTTTCCTCCTTCCAGCCTGGAATGGGCCATCCGCCAGGTGGGAAATTGCTGCCGTAGGGTAATAGTGCTCCAGTGTCCCTACAGCTCTCAGCATCCTGCTCCAGGTGAGCGTTAAGTAGGTGCCAGTTAGGCCAGCTGGAGACTTCTCTGTGCCAGGTGAATCCTGAGATGGAAAGATCGAGCTGCTTTTTGGCCTTTTCCTGCTGTCAAAGGAGGGAAAACCAGGCCAAAATGAAGTCCAGAGCCTGGCCGCTATTTAATTAATTTACCCGTCTGTCATATGTGTGTTTCTCAAAGGTGTTGTGAAGCCTTCACATCTGGAATGCTTTCATGTGGAGGGCCTTTGTGATTGGAATTACTTTAAGGTCTTCTGATGAAAGTTGCTGTATCGGCAGAACCACTGCAAGTACAAGTAGCTGTTCATAGAAGCCACTTGGTACATGGCGTTTGATTACTTTTAGGTACCTTTGGGGTTTTTTTTTATTGAACTCTGTTGCCTTTACAAATTCTGTTCCCTGAAACAGAAAAGAGATTTTCAGTTTTTAAACCAGACAATTGCTATTCATAGAAACAAATTTTCAGCCAATAAATACGATAGAAGCCTGGATTGAAAGGTCACTACTGCGATAGCCGGTGTGGGTCTGTTTTTTTTAAAATGGAAAGTAAGTATTATGTGGCTTTGCTGCATAATGTGTTTTGCTGGGAGGTGAAGCTGTGCAGCAGTGAGCTTTCTCTAGAGGCCTATTCTCTTGGCTTTATGTCGAGGACAGGCTGCAGCATTAAATGGCCTTAAGCTTGTCAAAGGAAGGTTATTAAAAATGTTCCTGCCTTTCAGTCTCCATGCTCAATAGGCACAAAAATGCAATACTATAGGGATTTTTTTCTATTTAGTCATGTCATTTGGCATTTTGCCTATAGCTAAAAATGAGATACCATCTGTTTTAGGCTCACTAACGATTCTGTATTGTGACTTGAGCCGGTTCACTAGTTTATTGTTACACTTAAGAAATAAACTTGCCTTCTGCTAATTGCACTTCTGCTGCTACTATTTGTTAGGATTTTAAATCTCAATGATTCCTTGAGGTGGGGATGTGAAATCACAGTTGTATGAATCCTGTGCTGGTGTGCTCTAGGTAGTGTTACATTTGTGCTGTCTTGGCACAGTTCTTTTATCACAATATATTCTTATATAGTGGGACCACATCTGCCTTCTGTATTTCACTGAGTCTGTTTTCTGGTGTGGGTGACAGGTGGGTAGGAATGTAGAGTGCAACTGCTGCTTTGCTAAGCACAATCACAGGATGAAATAAAAGGCAAGGGAATAGTTGCGGGCTCCCTGCGCTGGTAGTCATTGGAATTGGAGCTGCTGTGAGTGCTACTGCTGTCTGTCGGGGCACACGTACTTTGGTAGTGGCTAAAGGGAGGCTTCCTTAGACCTGTAGCTAATGCCTGCTTAGAGGAGAAGTCCAGAATAGCAACAGCCTCCATGATGGCTTGTACTCATGCAGCATAGCTAGAAGCTATTCCTCCACTCACTGCTATTTTCTGATGACTTCTGTGACCACTTGTTGACTGACAAAAATGTTACACTCAATGTAGAAGTCTCTTGGGTGTGAATCAATGGGCAGCGAAGCTTTGTTTCTCTTTGCAACAGATGCTGCCTAGCAGGGAGTAGCATCTCTCTCTGACAATGAGCAACCTCCACTCCTGGATGCGACCTGGGCTTGTTCCCACGCACCATAGAGCAGCTCCTTGGGACTGGGAGGGGGGGATCGTAACATTTTTTGACAGTTTTATGGTTTCTTGATCATTCAAAGCAGTGGAAGTGCAGTATAACAGTATTAGTCTAAGCTAGTGAACCTTTCTTTTCCGGATGACACTGGAATCCAGACTCGTAGCATATCTTGTCCTAGTGTAGAAAAAGCTGTTTTTCCCAGCTGTCAAGCTTACTGCAGCAGCAGAGCTCTGAATCTAAGGAGATTTCAAAGGAGATAATAGATATCATTAAGGAACTGCTGTGTGTGACTGACAGATCTAGGAGGAGAGGTTTTATTGAAAATACTGTGCAAGGGCTTTTGTTTAGTATCAACAGAACTGGGATGTGTGTCTGTGTGCACAAGACAGGTTCAACCAAATCTTTCAAAGACCGTCTAAGACTTCAAGAAAAGTCACTTATGTGATCAGACCACTTACATCTTGAAAAACAATACTTTCTCTAGAAGTGCCGCTCATAATGGGGACTGAGATGCTTCTCCTATTATGAAACCTGATTTTGTGAGGTTCTTGCCCCAGCTACTTCAGATTGTATGAGGTTTAAACTTTACTAGTCTTAAAGTTTAAACTTTACTACATGAAGATACTTTATAAAGCCCTAAATGCTTTTTATATCTTATGTTCTAGTTACTGAGCAGTGCAGAAAGGTGATTTAAAGATGGTCCTCCGGTGTGACTTTTTGCCAAAATATACTTGCTTATTGAAGAAACCTTAGATTTTTCTGTTAGCAGCACCCCTCTCAGAAGATGGTTTTTAAAGCCTTAAACATCCTAAGATATTTCAGTTTGAAAATTGGCTGTAGCACACGTATATATGTCACTTCCAGAATTTTTATTATCTTGCTGCTGTGGTATCAATGGTAAGCACTTCATGATGTTGAGATAAAATATGAATAGACTGCTTTGGTACCAAATAGGAACTGGTTTAAATTCTTTGAGTTTAGAGCTTTTAAGTTATACCATTCAGATCTTTCAGTTGCACTGTTTTTTACAATGCAGATTGCAGAAATGAAATATATGTGTACTAATTGGTTGGTAAAATGGTGTAATTTACAAGGATAATTACTGTTTGTAAGAAGAATCTTCACTGTTTGCAAAAGTGTGCATGTAAAACTATTTAGATAGTTTTCAAGTAGTTACACAACACAAAACCAAGACCAGTTTATCCTCTAAGGCTTTCATTAAAATGCATTCATGGACACTTTATAGCAGCCTTCCAGTACTTAAAGAGGGCCTAGAGGAAAATTGAAACTCTTTGAAGTGATAGGATTAAGAGTAATGGTTTTAAGCTGAGAGAGAGGAGATTTAGATTAGATTTTAGGAATAAATGTTTGACTGTGAGGGTGGTGAGGTACTGGTACAGGTTACCCAGAGAAGTTAGGGATGCCCCATCCTTGGAAGAGTTCAAGACCAGGCTGGATGAGGCTTGAAGCAAGGTGATCCAGTGGAAGGTGTCCTTGCTTGTGGCAGGGTGTTGGAACTGGATGGTCTTTAAGGTTCCTTCCAACCCACACCATTCTAAGATATATTACAATTTGAAATTGGAAGTCCATTTAGACTTTATTACACTTCTTACAATTAGTTATTATTTGTGTTTTAGGCTATGATTAAGGTCTTACTTTTAAATACATAATGTCTAGAATAGCGGTAATATAATTCTGTGTATGTTTCAGAGAGGACTTGTGGTGACATCTTGAACTGTGTTCACTTGTTTTTTCTGAGCAAGTCCACATGTCATGCGCTCTTATTATGCAAGTTGTCACGTATAAATAAGTTTCCATGTAATGTTCTTGGTTTTTCTTTCTAAGGGCCTTTTTTTTTTTTAAGTTTGCTAAGGACACTAGGCTTGTTCATAGCTTAGGGCAGAAATGCTTTTACTTGGCCAAATGCAAGCAACACAAACCATGAATATGTGTTATATTAGTTATCAAAATCAACTCATCTTATTAGATGTACCTTCTGTTCTTGTTTTCTGTGATTATTGTAGAAGACTCTGTTAGTGAATAGTTAGAATATTGCGACTATGAAGTTACAGGGAACTTGTTTTATGAACATGATCGTCATCATGTCATTGAAAATAAATGCCATTTCTGTGATAAACTGACAGTTTTCAGCACATAGTTTTTTGCTGAATACATGAAACAAATCTCAACGTGAATCCTTAATGATGAATTCAATGTGAAAAAAAATGTGTTAGAAGATTCAGCTTATAGTTCCCCACAAGGCATATTTGTTAAAATGGAGGATTTAATGAATAATTCACAAAAATAAAGATAATGTTAGCAAACAAAATGTATTTAAATTGTTGAAAAGATTTAGTAACTTTTGGATAAAGTAGTTGAAAGTATTTTCAGAGTCTGACGATGGTAGACGTAAAGTATCGCTGGAAAGATTTCAAAAGGGAGAGACAAAGATCTGAGAAACAAGACTGTGGAAAACAAAAGTAGAGAATTTTAGCAAACTATGAAAGTATAAATAAACAAATGAGATCTATCATGAAATGCCAATGATAAGCATAACACAAAGTAATTCATGGAATTTATAACAAGCATAAATCAGAGAAAACAAAGATAAAAATTCTGGCATGGAAGTTGAGAAATTGAGATGGGAGAAGAGGGGTGTAGACCAAAAGGACAGAGAAGATAAATGTGTTCAGAGTATTCCCTGTAGGTTTTATATCTGCCAGTTTTAGATATCCATCAGAATAAAATATTCTGGTGAGGAGCGTGTATGCTTATGGAACAAGGCTTACACAAATTTCTACCCTCTGCTTACCCGGCGAAGCCTTCCCTGTGACTCAGTTTGCTGAAGCTGAGCAACTCTGCCCGTCGGATGTATTAAAGCCAGATGGGGAAGGAAACACCAGCCCATGTGGGTGAAGGAGCCAGGATCTATAGCTAAACTAGGAAAACAGCAAAATTAAAAGTCTGCTGTCATAACCTTCTCAATTGAGCATGTGAAATCCAAGCACGGTGATGGGGAGTATTTTGCAGATTCTTATGAGGCTTTTGTTATTATTGTAGTGATTCTCAAAGTCTTTCATAAACATGAGAGGGTCCCCAGTGTAAACGTCCAGGTCTGGATCCAAATTACCTAGAAAAATAAGATTCTGAAGAAAAATAAGGGTCTGAAGTTCTGGACTGGCTGATTATAGATGTTCTCGAATCACGGAGTTTGGATCTGGATAAAGTTTCTTGAAACTTGAAAAGTGAATAATCCAATAAAAGTGTCCAAAATACCTGATCTAGATCAAACATTGTGTCATTTGGCAGAACTAGAGAGAATCCTCTAAGCCTTCCTTTCTCGCTCTAGTCCCAGACCATGCTCCCTTATTTTGAAATTGCATGGAATATTTTGTCAAATCAATACTAGTCTGAACACTGTGCACTATTTTTGTGCATCAGATTCATTATTGCATTCGTTTATCTAGGAAATGTGAGTTTATAAGCTGTCACTTTGTCTCTCTTTGTAACTAACACTTGTCTTACACTTCCTATTTTAAAAATTTATCTTAAGCTTTTGAAACTTCAACAAATTTTAAGAGTTCCTGCTGGGTGTCTGCGCCAGGATGAACATTTTTGAAAAATTCCAGCCAAAAAAACTCTTCTTCCTGAGTGAAGTAAGAGAAAGGAGAGAGAGAAGGAAGCTCTGACTACTCCATACTTCTTAAGGCTTGGATTTGTGCTGTAATATTCTTTTTATGTTTTGCGGTTCTAGTTACTGTCTCTTCTCATCTGCATATTTCTAGCTCCTACATCTCTAACCATACTGGTAGGGGATTACAAACAGAGCCCTAAGTGTCTTTGTAATTAAATTAATTGGCCTGGATCTTAAATTTATTTTGCTCCCTCTTCTGGGAGATGATGAAGTAAACACAGGCAGGAAACCTCAAAAGGGCTCAGTTTATCACATCTGCACCTGCCTGATGCTGCCAGAAGGGAATGGCAGCTCCCTCCAATTGCTCTACAGATCAGCTTCCCCAGACTGGTTGACTCGTTATCCTGCAGCTCCCCAAAAACGGAATCACTGTCTTCTCTAGAGGGATAGGAGCCACTCCTGGGTTACCTAGCACAATTAAGTTATGCTGTACAGAGTCTGTAGTTTTCTATTGCGGTCAGGTCATCAGTTTCTGAATTAGAACCTCAAAAGTAAAACTTTTGGGGAATGGAAGAGCGATCAGTTAAAAGACATTACTGCAGCATTATGAAATAGAAAATAATGCAATCTCAAAAAGTTCCAGGAATGAAATGAAGCAATGGTTGTTAAACCAGAAATCTTGCTAGGCTACATTGCCTTAACCGAACACAGTTCATACCTCTACTGAAATCACGTTTAAAAGGGAAGAAAATCTTTCCCCAATATCATCATGTCATACGTATGTCCCAAAGCAAGATAAAATTGCAAGTAATACAGTGAATGTTCATAGAACATGCATTCATTTAATTTGAATTTTTGTTAGAGGTGGACGTGGTGTCTTTAAAAGTTTATTTTTGTTGTTGTTAGAAAAAAGGAACAATTTTTTTTTTGTCTTTATTCTGCTTCAGTATTCCAAGACAAGTGTAACCATCTGGCACCTTTTCTTTAGGGGTGTGATTGCTCATTAAGAGTTTGCATCTCTGTTCTCCCTAAATATTATTTTCACACTGGGTACTGTATTTAATCACTATGTATCTATCTGATGCACTGAATCTGTCAACAGAGTCTGCCCCCATCCTCAAAGTTTGTTTTAGTGGAAACATCTCTGTGCTCTAGTAGAGGGAAAACCAAAAGTCTTTGTTTATTCATCAGTGTAGTAAATATACTGACTTTTGGAATATATTTCCTTTTAAAAGTCACTTGAGAGTAAAAATTCGAATCAATGTTCTTCAGGTTTTCCTTTCCATACCTCAGAGCCGTACAGGAGCCAAGCAAAGAGTTTTTAGTTGCATCTACTGTCATGTCTGGATGGTGAGACTTTTTCCATATGGGAGAAAATCAAGGCAATCATTGAGATTTTTGGGTAGGGCACACATCCAAGGGCTGTCCGTGTAGTTTACAATTTCTCTCCAGCGTGTTCAATCATCAAGCAATGAAAAATTTCCCTTGCATAGCAGAAGTACTAGCCCACTCTGGCATCCCTTGTAGATTAACATCCTGTGGGCATTCCCCAGCCTGAAATTATGTTAAAACCAATTATGGTAACAGAACTTGGGCTGACTGCTTTAACCCTTCTCTTCTACTTAATCTCAAACCGGGGCCAAATGTGCTTAAACATAGTTTGGAACAACTATTGCCATGAATGCAAATGCTCTGTTGAACAAGGCAAGTTAAAAACCTTCATTTCCTCAGATACACCTGCAAAGCCTCTTCATTATCTGCTGTTTCAAACTTTCCTGATACATTCCATGAACTCATTGCTTTTTAGTGCCCTAGGCTGAAGGCATACATCCCTTGTGAGCAGGACATATTCCTGTGTCCTTATGGCTGGCCGATATTCTTGGCATATGAGCACGCTCAAAGCCTGTAATGCAGCTTGGGAAACCCATTCTGTAAAAGCAGTAGATTTCAGGCATAATATTCATTCTCTGTGCATAAAGCACGTACTGCTTGTCTCATACCACCTCTGGTACAGCACAAGCACTTGAGTTCCTCCCACCAGCCTGGATAGCTACCAACCTGTAGGCAATGTCCAGATGGCATGAAAATATTTTTTCGAATTTGGTATGTGAAGCAAACTCCACAAACAGTTTGTTCCGCCCCCCCGAGTTAAAAACTATGTGTAAGATGGGAGACAACACATTAGTGTAGGATGAAGTGAGAGCCCTAAATGAAGGCTGCTTCTTCTCGCTCTTGCTGTACAGCAGAAAAGCACAATAGATTTTGTGTTTGGGAATGGGATGAATAGCAATTTGTATCTAGAAGGTTTTAAGTTACTGATTACAGTTTTTTTCTTTAAATATTCAAGAGTCATCTCAAGTAAACCATCTTGAAACTTTCATCTCTTCATACGTTTGAGAACTTGGGACAGGCAAGCAATTCAAACAACTGCAATTTGCTAGAATAACTCAGGAGTGTGAGCTTTCATCTGACTGACTAATTATATGCAACCTCACCGATGAAAATTTTTCCCTTTTCAAACTTATATCTTGACTTAAGTGTCAGATGATTATGCTGCAAGGGAACACTGTGACAACAACGTTCCCTTGTGTCTTTGTTTATGTGAGCAAAGAAATTAAATTGCTTTGGTTGGCCTAGAATTAAACATAGTATACTTTTATATATCTTGTTCATGAGGAATCCCTTTGATTTCAGTGGATTTATTCATGCTGTAAAACACCATTCATGATGTTTAGGGACACCAGATAATAATCTCTACTGGTTAAATGCAAATTATTGTTTCTAATCTGAAAGGATCTGAAACTGGGCTAAGACAATACCTACCTTTTAGTCCAAAAAATTTGCCTGCACCTTGCAGAGACCTTTACAGCATAACCTGCTTACTGATAGCACTGCAGATACTGTGGCACAGGTTTCCATTACAGAATACAAACCTCGAGTTCCAGACAGGAACAACTGGTGTTATTCTTACTATCCATATAAATTAGCTAATTTAAAGCTAGTCTACACACCCCAACAGACATTCTGATCGTGTTTCTATTCTATGAAGTGGACAAAACCTTTAGAAGCAATGATCTAGAGGTGGCAATAGTTGTATTTACTCTTGGAAAAGTAATTGCTATCACATTATGTCTTCTGTGAATGCAAGTAATTTTTTTTTCTGCTGTCCTTCAGGCAGAGAATTTTTGTTTAGTTCCTATCCTGTGTTCTGTCTTATTTATTTATAATCACTAGCTATATAGATTTCTGTAATTTCTCAGATTTTTCACAGGTTTCATGAAGTTCAGTCTTCTTGATTTAAAACCTCAGTTCTGGGACATGTAAAGAGATTTGGAATCTTGATTATTTTTTACTTTTTATACAAAAGTTCCAGGAAAATCTTGTCGGATTTGGAAACAGTTGGTACCTAGAAGTTCAGAGGCTAGAAAACAAGTGAAAAGAACATGAAATCTATGTATCCAAGAAAAAGACATAAGTCATGTAATGACTCCTGGATGCTCAGGGTGGGCAACATTTTATTTTGTCCTAATGCAACTACTTTCCTGGTGAAATATGTTAATACATCTAATATTCTCAATCACCAACATCTCTCTTGTGCTATATAGCAGTCTCTAAACAAGAGTTCATCTCAGAACCATTTAGAAAAATCACCTGGACTGGAGTGATTACAGTAAATAAAGATTCCACAAAAGCAAGCACCTTTCCATTGTGCTTTCAAGATAAGATATGTGCTTTTGCTAAGGAGGTTTCTTTACTGGAGAGGAACTCAAGAGACCTGAGCTCTAATTAAACTTAACCATTAGGTAGAGAAGTTAATTTGGGCAGGACACTTTGTCTTCCTACATCTCAATTTCTGTATGTATGAACTGGCGGTCTGGTGCTATCTATAGGAGTATATATATACTTTTAGCTAAGAAATTTTATTTAGTTTTCCTTGCAGGGGTAGCATATCCCTCCTCTCTTTCCTCAGAACATTTGATTTTTTTTCCTAGTACCTCTATATTTAGCCATTAAAGATAAATAAGTTCCTTTTTAGTAAAAAACATTTTATTCTGTTAACAATGGCAGTCTTTCACACACAGTATTGTAGCGCAATTTTGGCACTGCTTTTTCATTTCAAATCTTCAGGATACCCTACTGGCATTTGGTTTTGTTGCTTTTTGAGCAGACAAAATATATACCTTAGTTTCCTTTTTTTGGCTTTCTCTCTTTCTTTCTCAAGATTTTGTCTTGTTTAATTTCTGAATGTTTGGGCAATGGTTAGTCAGTATGCACACATGGTTTCTTTTTCTTTCCCATGTTACTGTCGTTTGGCTGGTGTAATATTTTTATGTATGTGTGCATGTGCATTGGTAAATGCAGGTGAACCTACAATTGTGCACGTGTGCCTGTATATGCCTGTTATATAAGCTATGTAGTAGTCGTCAGTCATAAAGCCATAAAAGAGCACAAAATCCAAGCAGGGAAGAGAAATTTTGAGTCCAAATCAGCATCATTTGGATGTAAGCAGTTCCTTCCTTGTGTCGGGACGAAGCCTTAAATCTGCAGCCTATCAGCTTTACAAGTGACAAGATATCAAGCACAATTTGATTCTTGTTGACACAGGAATGCTTCATTTGTTTTCCATGCGAGAACATTCATCAAACAAAGTAAAGGAACATTTACTTACTTGTACATCCAGAATGGAAAAATAATTCTGTTTTTTCCAGGATTTTAAAAATCAGATAAATCGCAAAGCTATTGTACATCTTGATATTCTGCCACTAGAGTGCACCAGAATGTTTGGTTGTAATGGACTAAAAGCAGTAACTTCCCTCATCTTAAAATAGTGTTATTTTATGCTATAAAAACCTGTGCTAAAATGTCTGCGTGATTTTAACACAGTTTTAATATGTGTCTAATGAGAAAATATCTGATTCCAGGTATATCATATCTGAAGGTATAACTTAAAAGTTTAGGCTTTCAGTAGTTTAAAACACAGTTCTTTCACAGTTTCTTCCAGAAAAGCTAAATGCCCTTGTTAATTCTGCCAACAGACATTTTGAGCTCTTGAGTTTGTAACACTGGATTTTACTGAGCAAGTGTAAAGTGGAAAATGCAAAGTATGATTAGAGACAATTCTGACAGTATTTCATTTTCAGAATTGTGATCAATGCGATTGTGTCACTGTTTGATTTGAGAGATAAAAATCTAATCATAATTATTACTGCCAAAAATGAGAAGCACTCATTAAAAAGACGCAAAGGTTAGGACAGATTTCAGGTTGGGATTTCTTTGCTTGCTTGCTTCTTTGTTTGTTTTGCAGTGGCAATACTGCAAGCTAGATTTGAATGGAAGTGCTGACTTAGCTGTGTTTTAAAACAAACAAACACATGATAGAATTAAATTATGTCCCCCCTTCTACCAATAGCAAAACTTACATTGATTTTAGTGAAGCCAGGAGTCTTTCCTCAGTTCCATGGAGAAAAAATATCTTTAACACAAAGGTAGAGCTGTGAGGAATGAGCTGACACTTCAAAAGGAGTTGTATCTTTTCTTTATTGTTCAGTAAGGTTCTCCAGATTCTCGTCACATAGGTATCTTGTACTCTCTTTCTTATTTGCAAGTCTGACCTTGGTGACCACAGCATTGCAATATCCACTTTGTCACCTCATGACAAACGAGAAGAACCAGAGCAAGCTGTGCCCCCGGGGGTGCCTGAAAGTCTTCTGTAGTAAGTAACCTAAATCGAAGGATCTCAGAGAGGACCTTTGTGTAGCAGGGGATGTGCAAGCCAATAGACTAAAAATGCAATAAAAAATGTGTGAGAATAATATGAACTGTGGTTGTTCTCCTAGTTCTGACTTGTGAAACTTTAGGGATACTGATTCCCTGAAGAAAAATCCATCTGAAATATTCTGAACTTCGAGAGTGTTGAAAGAGAGATTTATAGGTTCTGCTATAATAGCCAATAGCCTGTATTTCTAATTTGAAACATTAGGTTTGATTGTAGAAATAAGGACCCAGGCCATTAGTCTAGCAAGAATACTGATTTCTGGAATTTTATTTTGCCTTGGTACTTTTACTTGTACATTCACAAATAAAGCAGAAATAATATTTCAAAGTATTAATATCACGGCAACAAGCAACAGAGAACTCTGTTTCTAGACCATATGTCATTAGATTCCAAGTGTATTTTATACAGTAATATTTTGATCTACCTGTCTTACTTTATAACTGCAAATAATAAGTAAGAACAATGTTTGCTCTTTTCAGGACTCTGTAAACTCTGATTGAGCCTGAGCTAAACCCACTCATTTTGGTGTTATAGGACTCCATTCATCTCTAAAGGCATACTGAGACTTTAGTCAAATCCAGGTACCTTACCGCCTAAAGGCGCGATATAGTCAGTGGTGATTGAACAAATAACCAATACACAACCCTGTTGGATTTTAAACCTGCTTACCCTTCCTATATTTATTTATAAAATAAACTGGTTTAGGACTAAAAGAGGAAGAAAAATACAAAAATAATCATCATCTGCTTGTATAGATAATGAGGATCTTCAAGACTTGGTATTAGAGTTATAGAATCATAGATTCATAGAATGATTTGAGTTGAAATGGTCCTTAAAGATCATCCAGTTCCAACCCCCCTGTCATGGGCAGGGACACCTCCCACCAGACCAGGCTGCTCAAAGCCCCATCCAACCTGGCCTTGAACATGTCCAGGGATGGGGCATCCACAACATCCCTGGGCAATTTTTTTGTTTCAATATTAATTTCAATATTAATTTCAATAGGTGAGATTCAACACCAAGGGCTAAGTTCAGAAAATAAAGAACAAAAAATATCAAAATACTTGAGCATATAAAGTGTATTCAAATAACAGTGCTTTAGCAAATCCCTTAAATAAAATTTTAATCTAAGCATCCCCTTTGGTCTCATTTAATAGCAGGAGACTTATGTGCTTAAATTTAAGCACTTGATTAAATATTGTGATGAATATACATGACCTGATAAATATGGGCCAATCACCTCATCCAGTGTCCAGGAGAAGTTCAAATTCTCACATCTGAATTATTTATAAGCAGAAAAATATTGTTATATTATTTTTCCTGGTGATATCACAGCAACAAAGTGAAGTCACCTGAAGATTGCCAAGGTGACTAAATGAAATTTTTTATAGAATTCCATTTTAAGAGAACTGTTAAATGTGGAAGAGAAATTCCTGGGTGATTAGATTTTTTTTTAAAAAAATCTGGATTTCTTCAAAGTATTCTCTAGATATACCTTTTGATTGGTTTTTTTTTATACCATTGATTTACTGAGTGTTTACATTGCAATAGAGAAGATTTAAAGGATCATTTTCATTTATGTTTTAAAACACATTATCCTACTCTTTCTCCCTTACTTGTGTTTTTCTCTTGACTATGCTTCACTCACAGTTTGCATCTGTGGCAATAAATATCAAGTTAAAAATAAAAAAGCGAAGGAAACTCCATTCTAGTAATTTGATTTCTCTGGAAATAAAGCGGTGGATTACTAAAATCTAATTTAGAAGTGATGAAGTGCATGTGATTGCCAAGTAATTATTTCTGCACAGTCCTTGTCCATGGGGAGAACAGGATTATTGGACACTACACAATGTTAATGATGCCATAGTTTGACATTAGCACGAACATGCAGAAACACTGGTCTTTCAAGTACATTTTGTGACAACAATTTGTGTCTGTCCAAAAATCTGGATTAATATGTGCAGGAAAATCAGTCTGCATTAACAGCTTTTGTTGCTGTTTTACCTTTGCAGAATAAAAAAAAAAATTGCCACATGATCAGAATTTAAATTTATATCTTAATTCACTTGTAGAAGATGAAGAAGTGTGGTGGGAGTTATAGAAAGGAAAATGTTGCAGGTGTGAAGTATGGAACATTTTCAATTAAATATAATTTTGTTTGTAATATCTGAAAATTTTTCTAGGCAATGGTAAGTGCAAAAATCTCTGCCGTGAGTTCATTATTGTTAAATATGATTATATTGTAATATTGAGAATATTTTGATTATATTTCAGGCTTATTTCAGATGCAATATTTGCTAATGTAAAAGAATGAATTCTCCTTCAACAAGAATCATGAAATTGCTTTGTTAACTACCAGAAGAAAGGCCAAAACAAAGGGAGCTGATTAAGACACAGATGCACTAACCCTATACCTAGGGTCTTAATTCCCTAAAGCATGTAACAGTAGCAGATTTTCAATTTTTATTTTAATTAAAAAAATAATAATATGCTTTATGCCTAGTTCGTGTTTGCCATCTTTGTTTATAAATAATGCAGATGATCTGCTGAGTATCCAAAAAGCTTCCAACAAGCTACTGCTGCTAGGAGTTCATCATCAGGGTGAAGTGGAATCCCTTTTTAAAGTGAGGGACCAAGCCTGGTCTATTCTGAGAGCATTGCATTATTGATGCTGCTTGAGAAAGCGTGCATTTTTATGACATTTGTGTGTGATGGAGTCCTTACTTGGAGGCAATAGTGCTGTGATTGTCCCCAGTACCCCAGTTGCAACGATACCATGACATGAGCAATAGTGAGGAAGCATCCAACCAGGATTTGCTTACGTTTTGCTGACTGGAATCATGGAATAACAGAAGGACTGAGGTTGTAAGGGAGCTCTGGAGGCCATGTAGTCTAAAGTCTCTGCTCAAGTAAAGCCACTTAGAGCAAGCTGCCCAGGACCGTGACTAAACAGCATTTGAATATCTCCAAGGAAGGAGACCTCATTTTAGGTGTTCGTTGCCGACTCAGTAAATACCTGCTTTAAACAAACACAAGATCCTCTCTAGAAATTGTAAAATCAAACAAATAAACAAACCACTACAACCACCACCACCACCACCAAAACTGATATTGGAATCCACATTTTCTCATTCTGCTTTAGCTATCTTAGAACAAAAATAGTACCAGGTAAAGGTGAACTCTACTTCTGCAAATACCAACCACTACTGTAATTTAGAAGGTTTCCAAAAGGAAAAAGAAAGCTTGAAGATATATGTTTATCAGTGGTCAAAATTCATTTGTAAGGTGTACAAAGCTTGTCTGGTACTGTGGCATGAAATCCCCCTGCATTTTTAAATGTTTTCCAAAGCAGTGACTTTTGCCTAGCTGGTTTTTTCCTTATTTTTCACTTGAAGAGGTAACTTTATAGACCTTGGTGATCATTTTCAGTCTCATCTCATGGAAATAATTCATCAGTAAATGAAATTTCTTAGGGTTTTACTCCAGACATGGGAGTCACCTCCTCCATTTGAATGACAGTTAATGGTGATGCCAAATCATCCTCTGGCATTGTTGGCAAAAATAACCTGATAAAGAAACACAAAAGATAAACTAGAAATTAGAAGTAATTAGGGTAGGAATCTGTATTGCATGCATGTAATACATTAAAGTTTTCTCTGATGAAGCCCAATGTATACCAGATAGAGACTTACTAATCAAACAATCAGTTGTAAAATATCCTTTTTTTCAGTGTGTAAGCCTCAAAGATCCTGCTTTGCTGAAGTCACTGGGACACTTTATGACAGAATTTTCTAAGCAATCTTTACAGTTGCAGTTGCCAAGATTTGCATGCAATTGTTTTATGTGTGTATTTGTAAACCTGAATTTCAACTGTGATCTGCATTTAGAAAGGCAGATTTAGAGTAGGCTGTTGAATCGTGTTACATTTAGGTCATACGGTAAGGTTTAAGAAGTACTGCAGAATATTATGGTCCATAACTCATTAATGAGATACCCCACTGCACTGAAGTAACAAAGGAGCAGACTTTATAACTACCAGTCATAGATCTTATCACAAAACTTCATGCTGCTTTTGCTGTTACGGGATTAAAGAGTAGTCGCAGTGAATAGATTGACAGGCAAGGGTAAGAGGTTTTCCTTTAAAACATAAAAATAACCATGATATACTCAAACAAGTGAAAACAAACCCAACCAAATTACAGTTAGTTTTTTTTCTGAGCACCCTGTGTGTTCTGCTTCCAGTCTGTGGCTGGAAGCAAAGTACTCCAGGCAGTTCTTGGCCTCCAGAAAAATCTGCGGTAATACTCTTGCTACCAAATTTTAGGGAGCTCTATGCAGCTGTCTCAGTCAGGAACCTCACCTTCCATGACCCTTTATATTACCAGGAGGAAATGAGAACTTCAGAGTTGATTTACTTCCAAAATGTGTAGGCTCATATGTAGGATTAGAAGTAGCCAGTTCTCCAGAATTAGGTGGTATGAATGCTACCTATATGATGTGTCTCATCTGATTTCTCCCGTGGCTAGAAAAAAACCCCAACCTTGTAATTAAAACACTTGGACTTCAATTTATAAGTGACTAAAATTACATCCTTGTCATGCATTTCTACCTTCACTGAGAAAATGAATTGGAAAGATAGTATGCTTTCTTGATTGCATAACTACTTTGAGGATTAGTTCAGTGAATACAGAGTGTGCAAGAAGCAGAGAAATATAACCGGAACCTGTGTCTGTGTTCCCAGGTTGCAGACATAGCGAGAAAATGAAAGGCTAGCCCTGAAAATGAGTGTTTCAGATGAAGCTCTAAAGAAGACAATTCTACTTTCCACTTATGAGAGACATTGAGGGTTTTAAGAAAATAATTTAGCTGCTATTGTCTCATTTGCTTATAAAAGAAATATCTAACAAAGTATCTTGCAAAGCCATCGTGAAAATGTGGTACAGAAACATCCTGTCTCTTTCAGCCGAGGAATGTAAAAAGAACTATTTTTGATTTAAAAAACTTTTTAAATTAAATAGTTCCATATTTTATTCACTCTCTCTTCAGTGTGTTAATTATGAGCCTAATACTAAAATGGCTTCAGTGCGTTTTTTATCAGGACTGAGATTGTTTAGGTCTCTTACTACTTGAGCTGATTTTGTGTCAGAGATGCTACCCCCTCTCTTCCATCTGTAACCCGTGCCCTGTAACATTTCCAGGGAAGAACAATGCTTCTTGCAGAACCTGCTGTATTTGCAGGTGTTACTGACACTAATAACAAGTAATCATTACCTTTAATTTTATGTGGCACATTTGTATTCTTGTAAATAAGCAAACCAACAGAAGGGCAGGATTTTTAAAGCATTTGATGTTAACTAATTCTCCTTCCACTTAGTTTATGGAAAGAAGTGAAGGTCAGGACTATGTATTTTGGAAAATCCCAGCCTTGGTATAGTACAGACTATTAAGCCTGCCTCCCTCAACATGTGCTTAGAAGTGGAGAGTCCAACTTTTGGGATGATGACAGTCATACAAAAGGTAATAATTGTACTGTTTAATTCAGTCTACTTTGGACCTGACTTAGACGTTCTGCATTATCCTCTCCTTCCACAGCCCAGGTACTTGACCAGATGGAGCCCAAAATGTGACACATATAGAAAAGTGAGGTTCGAGAATCACTAAATATTTTCAGAATCCTTTGTAGTCAAAGGTCATACTTTACTTCAAAGCTATCAGAATAGGAACAGCTTCAGTACATTCAGATCTGCAAATACTAATCAAATATATAATTCTGAGAAAAGCAACATTTACTAAGAGATCAATGAAAATACTTTGAGAGTCCATTTTCTACCATCATCATGTCAAAACTTGAAAGGATCTCCAGTGCTTGAGAGATGGTTTAAATGGATTTCTTCTTAGTTTCTGGCCTGAGTCCTTATGTGGTTTCTATAAAATAAGAAGTATTTTAAACAGAAAACTTAGATTGAGTGTCCTAATACTGAAAATTTGTGTTTTATAGAATTACATTTACAAGCCTGGTATACTTATGAAATGTACTTTCTCAAGCCAGTTACAAGACTCTAATGGGTTAAATTAACCAGGCTGTATAAATGTAAGCTGAACATATGGTCAGGCCCTCTGAGAGTTTTAAAAAGCAAATGTCTGCTAAAACAAGTAAAGTCCAGCTTTTTGAGGGTATGTTGTCAGCATGAAAAGAGTCCTCCTATTTACTGCAATGAAAAACGGGAAACATCCGCAATTATTTCACCTCTCTGGTTGCACACAATGAAATGGGAGGAAAAATAATGTTTAAATAGAGACAAAAAGGTAAAGAAGTGGAAAACCCATTTGGGAAACTGGTGGGAAGAGTTTTGGGAGACAGAAGAAATATTTGATGGCTGGTCTTGTAATAGGAAAATGAGGAACTATAAAATGAAGCCCCTCAAACTGCTGCAACAGTTTTGATTTCTAAGAAAATTAGTTTAGTTTTTACTTATTGTTATAGCACTTCACACCTAATGAGATGAACGTGTCTAAAACCCAATCTTTTAAAACGAAAAGTCTGTTTAAAATTCTTACCATTTGTTGTACTGCAAGTTTTAGAACTTATCAAAGTTATCCAAGGTTTTCCAGCTGTTTGAAAGATGATAAAATAAATGCCTGAACTGTGACATCCATATGGTCTCTGAGTAAAAAATATTTTTATCTCTTCTTTCATTCATTGTAAAGGAATACTTTGAAGCAAAAAAGTGCTACTGTGGATACTTCTGTTATTTGAAATCAATTTTGACCTAAAAGTTTTTATTTTAGTTCTAACAGCAACCTCCATAGCTCTGAAAAATCTATTTGACAAAGAGCAAATATTTTTCCTAGTGTTCCTATGGCACTATTCTCACCTGACGTATGAATTGAAAATCAGTTTGATAGTGATTGAAGACTCTACAAGTCATAGGTCTTCTAAACAATAGACAAGTAAGTCTATTTTTCCCTATTGGATTTTCATCTGCAAGAGAAAATTACTACCATTTTGTCTCTAAGTCGGCAATTTGAATGGAGGCTGGAACAAAGCGGTCAAGGACACAACAGCCTGTTGGGAATGAAACATCCCTTTAGTGTCCTTTCCTGCATATTCCCTATTCTCTCCAAGCAGCAACTGAGACACAAGGACAGCAAATTACCTGTGTTTATAAAAGTGTTATTTGTAATTTATGTCTGATAAAGAAAGATTTCACTGACCCTCATAATCGAATTATTGTCTGTGTAGGGTGAATCAAAACTGAACAATGTAGCCAAAAGGATTATGCTGCTTATAGCGGATGCTTAATATTTTTTTCCTTCCAGAGGAAGTTTACTGAGGATACTTTTAGTGATTTTGTCTGACATGTAAGCAATATTCATGTTATTATATAAAGACCTCAAGCAATAAAAAGACAATTTTGCTAAACAAAGCAAAACAAGAAAAAAAGAAGCCAAACAACCAACCCCTAAAATTCCTCTTTATTCATCTTTTACTTATTACAAAACCCAGTATTTTTTGACTAATCTTCACTTTTTCCCATGAAAATTAATAAAAATAAAAGTAATTTCAACCTCTAAATAATACACTTTTTGCTTTTTGGTTTTAGATATTTCATTATCAAAACCAGATCAAAATATTATAATTTTAGCTACTACTTTTTAGGCCACTACTTTAAATGCAAAATATTGCTCTAAATGTTAGAGTCTTGTCAGGGTCTTTAAATGAGTTTTAAGGTAGCTTATAGGAACATGCACGTTTCTCTATATGAAATAATAGGGTGATGGCAAAACAGGAGATGGCTATAGGGAATTCTTTGCTGTCCGGTTAAACATAGGTCTGTTTAATATCTGTACTTCTGAATTTGACAGTCGCCTTCAATGACCCAACATTAATTTTGCAAATTCCCCATAATTTGTTGAGACCTTTCATACTGTTTTTACTTCAGTAAGTGAAATGAATTAGATTCAATTTTCTAAGTGCCTCATATGTTGAAAAAAGAGGAGTGAACTGGGCTTACTCTAAAGTAAGCTAAAGGTTTTAAGAGAGAAGGTAATTTCTGACCCAATCCCTAATTCCTCTGAAAGGTCTTAGAGTTTCAGGACACAGAATGAATGTCCATAAAGGCCAAGGAGGGTCACGAAACAGTACCTTTATCTTTTGTCAAAAACTTTCAGGGCTTGTAACTCTACAGTCTTCTTTGACTAGCTCCTCTGGCCAAAATGAAAAGGAAAAACAAAAGTTCAAGGAAGCAACATTTATCCATGATAATATCTCATTTGGGACTCGCAGGGGTTGGGCTGTTGGGATTTGATTTCAATGTGTTGGAATTAGGAACTTCTTCTTCTAATAAAGGCTGTAGTTGCACAGCAATTGTTCATCTGTAGTTTATTCTTCTGAACATAGCTACCCTACATAAGAGCTCAATAGGATAAAGTGGGGTTATTTGGAATGCGTATACCAAATACCTGATAATTGTAGCTCTTGGAAAATACCATTTTCCATATTCACCCTGCCAAATCTTTGACTGTACTTTTTCCCATTTGAGCATACAAATGGTAATTTCAAAGGTCACATGATTTCTGACACCTATTTAGTACATTAGTCTGATATAAAAATCAGGTGTGTGCTGCTCTGGGCAAATTAATGCAGTTTATCAGTCACACTCAATGAAAATTTACAAAGTCTGGGATAGACAGTGTTATTCCTATGAAAATAATAAGTTACTTCTAGATTAGGATTTTCAGACTATTTATTAGCTCTGGGCCAAATTTTATTTTCAGTTAAACTAATATAAATCCCTATACATACGAATGAGTCATTTAGGGCCTTTAATACAGGCGTTCTGAAGTTGTCTTCAGTTCTCATTCACACTCTATGAATAGCATTCTAAAAAATTATTTTCTTTCGTATTTTTTTAATCAAATCTATTCTGACTTCTGAAGTTCTTGGAAAGCTCAATCTTTTGACTGGCATTGAATATTAATAAACCAGACCTTCTTCTGGTTATGCAAAACCAGATGATTTGCCTTGCATCTCAACTTCTACATTGGCTCTTAGGTCCTGGAATTATTTGAATTCTTGCTGGCTCACTAGTAATTTTTAATGTGCTTTCTTTTCATCTGGAGACATCTGCATTCGGGTTTGTGACGGAGTGTGAAGTGAAATCATTGGGGAAGTTGCAATAAGCATGTGAGCTTGACTGGGGGTAAGGGGAGGGGGATGGTGGTTTTAGTGCTTCAGAAGTTTGCTCTGGCCCTCTCTCCAGTTACCTTTTCGTAATGTCAGTCTACAAAGAAAGTCTGCTTCTAATATTTATAGTAACACAATTCATAGAATCATAGAGTCATAGAATGCTTTGTGTTGGAAGGGACATCTAAACTTCATCTAGTTCAGCCTCTTTGCAGGGGCAGGGACATTTTTAACGAGATCAGGTTGCTCAGAGCCCTATCCAATCTGACCTTGAATGTTTCCCGGAATGGAGCGTTCATTCCCTGGAGCAACCTGTTCCAGTGTTTCACCACCCTCATTATAAAAAAAAAAAATCTTCCTTATATCCAGTCTAAATCTACTTTCCCTTAATTTAAAACCATTAATCCTTGTCCTTCCACAACAGGCCTTGCCTCTTCTCCAAGAAGTTCACAAACATGACTCACGGCATGTTTGTAATGTAACTGACTCAAGTTTGTAATGGAGAGCACTACATCTATTCCTAACACCAGGATAATAATTTGAAATGCAGTGGAGTTCAGAGGTACCAGTCTGCATCACTCTGACAGGCTGTATTAATGACCAGAATGGTTTATTCCCCATTGTGATTGACTTTGGCTTTAGACAGTATAAGGATGAGATCTTTCAAGTGTTGTGTCCCCAAACCACTGCCAGATCTGAATTCCATAGGTTATATCTGCCTTACTCACAGATACAGGGTTAAAATTAATTTTTTGTGAAAAATTTTTCTCAGCTCCTTTTGCAAAGTCCTTCTTCAATTTCTTGCCTCTACTCTTCTCTTTTTCCCCTCTCGTATACACCTCCTGTAATGAACCGGCCCGGCTGCTTTTTGAATGGCCTTCACTTTCCTTTGGTACAACCCTTGAAAGAGATATTGACTTAAGTTAATGACAGAACTTATGTGGATATGAGTATTGCTAAGATTTTTTACTCTTTTCAAAAGTAGTGAAAAAATTAATCATCTCTGAAGCCTTTAATATCTATGTTTAATACTTCCACTGTACCAAAAGGGTTTCTCCTGGGAACCAGAGCAGCTAATCTGTATTTTCCTATTAAAAGCCATTTTCCTGCAAGGTCAGTGTACATGTGTATAAAATAGTTGGATTTAACTCTTTTTGGGGGAATAAATAGCTTGTGGTTTACAACATAGTTTTCAGATTCTATATATATCACTACAACCAATTCTTGTATTATTTTATGGTAAAGTGACGTATTCTGTATGGTATATATAAGAAAGGGCTCTTCATTATCTGGATTAAAATTTTGATGTACACCAAGGCAGTAGGGATCTCTAAAGCACAAGTGGCATGTTACTAGTGGCATAGTAGAACATATGTTTTTATAGAATTGAGCAACAAGTCAGTGTATTCAAATGAGCATTGACCATTTCTCCATGGATGTTACTGGATTGATACAACAGGGAGCAGAGAATACCTTGAAAAATCTCTTCTCCATAATGTCACAGAAGGGCAAGCCTCCTAGGCAACCTGTTTTGAACACCTAGAAACAATCCAAACCCATCCAGTTAAGCAGTGCAGAAAGGTGCAGAGGGATCACGCAACTCACTTACTTGCAAATATGACACTGATAAATTTGCACTCATTTTTACTCATATGCCAAGGCAACACTTATTGAAAATCTTTGAGGACAAACATAATTATTTCTTTTGTATTAAATCTGCCTGACATCAGGATTTGATTCAGCATATCATCCTCCTAACTCTGCCAATATTTAGCCTTTCAGGTATAAAGAAAGGTATATTTCTTATAACATGACTAACAAAACATTAAAACTAATAAGACAGCAGTGACAGAGAGGTAAAAATTATTCTACGCACCCCCAAAAAACATTCAGAGTTTTAAATAACGTATTCAGATTGTCTTCTTAAAAAAAGCTTTGTGAAATATACCCAGTGGCTTATAATTTCTGGCTGCAAGCCTCTGCATACAGCTAATACATATGTTAAAATGCGCACAATGCGTCTCACTTTCCACTAATGAGATTTCAAAATCCATCCTGATTTGCTGCTGTTTACACAGGGAAATTAAAAAATTGATTGGTTACTTCCTCCCCTGGATTTCTGCACCTTGCCTGGCCGCTCGCCGTGGCTAGGCAACCACGCAGCCCCTTTGGAGCAAGTAGCAGACTTTGTAGCAGCAGGGGCTGTGAGGAAAGAGGCTCTGGGATCAATTAAAATGCCAGGCTTTTCCAGGCTGGTTTCCAGAGCATCTGTGCATGATTCCACATAAATTTAGGGAATTCAAGATCAGACAAAGGTAAACATTTTCATGCTTTGCTTAACATTGAATTAAAATGGGAGGATGAAATATGACAAGACCATTCAGACTGAGGCTGTGTTTACAGTCTCCACTTTATTTATTTACATCTAGTTGCTTTATTATTGCACGTATGTCATTACTACAGGCTTTTGGAGTCACTGTTTGGGTGTGGAAATGGTATTTGAAAAACTACACTACCTTAGCAAAGAGATGGCTTTCTTTACACATCATATACTTTTGTATGCATGAAAAAAATCTCTCTCAAAGAAAAAGATAAAAAAAGAAAATGTTTTTCTATTAGTCACACACTCAGCCAGTTCTCGTGTTCTATATTCTGGCAGACAATTTCAATACTCAGCATCCTGGCCAGCATGCTCTAACCACAGCTGCTTAGAAAAGCCCTTTTGTGTTTTGAAGTAAACAACAATACCTTTGCAGCAAATGAAAGGTACTGGCTTGTCTTTACCTCTTCATCTCGACAATGGTCTGATCCTAGGAGATAGGATAGAAAACAGGCTTTGTTTCTTTGCTGCAGAGAGCAGAGCTGGAGCTCCCCCAGCACTGCAGCACTCTGCACAAGAGATCAAGGTGAAGATATAGGCACCACCCATTGTCACTCAAAAAGGTGGGGATCAGAAGCAGTTGTCATAGGAAAGTGATGGGATACTGCCACTTAGCTCAGAGAAAGCAATGCCTGCATAAATAAGCAATTCAGAATGAGAGAAAACAACACAGAAAAACAGACCTTGAATTAAACAATCACGCAATGCTGTGTAGAAATGATCAAGAGAGTTAAATCTGAAAGGATAAACCAAACCAACAGGCATATAAAAGTCCATTTAAAAAAGAATAGTTCAGGGGCAAAAAAAAAAAATTTACCTTGAAGACCATGACTGTGAATCCCTTTTGTTACTAGATTCTGATATGTATCTCAGAAAAATATAGTTCTTTAAATAATGTAATTCTTTAAATAGACTGGGATTTTCAAAATTCCTCGAAGGCATTGAACTCCATCTGTCACCTTTCCAGTCTCTTTCAAAGTTTCAGCTGAAATAGTTTTACCACAACATATCATTCTATCTCCAGAGACCATAAATGAACCACAAGTAAAGTTTCTAATTGAACTTAACCTTCTGAAGTAAGTCTGGTGAGAGGATAGTGGTTTAGGTTGCTCAGAAACATATATGACATGATGCAAGGGTTATTTTTCTCTAGAATGAACTGTATATTTCGGAAAGGAGAGAGATGTATTAAGCCCAGGTACTGATCATGGCAGCTGACAGTTTTGTGCTGTCAGGAGAGCAGGAGAGAGATGTCAGTAGGAGAGGAGGGAGAACAGTTTCTTCCAGATTGTGGCAGTTTATTTTGTGCTGCTGCTGCCTTCTCAAGACTAGATCATAGATCACATCTACTGCCAGCAAACTTCTGCTGCTTCAGAAAGGCAGTGTCTTTTTTCCCTGAATACAGATTTATGGTCTTTTGAAATCTGTGATATTTCTTTACAGCAATGCCTTTTTGAAGTAGGATGACGTCCATTTATTTTTTTCTAGTAGTCCAGCTGTATGGAGTTGCTGGCTATTGATGTTTTCAGCACTGTCATCTGGCTTTCCAGCAACAAACCTTCTTTACAACATTATAAAATTTGTGTTCTCAGACTATAGAAAAGTGTTACCTTTTGTTTGAGGCTCTCAACCAGATAATAGCAGAAAGTTTGTCAAAATCCACCATCTCAGCATCACGATAAGTTTATAAAGCTCATCTTACCATATTTTTAGTTTTTAATGGTGAAGTGTTAATTTAAAATATGCCAAAAGCATAAAAACAAATTGCCTAATCCTTCAGATGAGTACATATGGGTACTTTGTATCATATGGCTTAACGGTTATACTGGTGCTTTTTCTGCAGGGTGACTGAATATATTCAAAATGTTAGCATCATACGGTTATATTACAACTGCAGACTTCAAAAATCTTCAACTGCCTCTTCTGTCTGTATACCCTGCTTTGAGCTCACTTATATGAACCAAAACCAGGAATCACTACCTAACAGAAAAGAATTTCTGTCAAATGGCTCATGGATCACTAAGTTTAGATACTTTTGTCTTTCACTGTTGAACTGTTGGCCTTTGCAGGTGACTGCCCCAGTAGCTTTGGGTTCCTTTTCTTTTCAGAGAAGAAAAAATAATTTATTCTGCCTTTCTGCTTTCAGAATCTCTTCAGGGTGGCATATTTTCTGAGCTGAATGACAATATCATTAATTTCTTCCATCTTTCCCTTAATCCAAATGCTTGTCGAGAGAACAGTCTGCTACATCTTCTCCTTAACCTGGGTAAAATTTTGATTCATATTGAAAGGCAAAAAATGAAAATAGGATACTGACTTCTCTGCATCTTTTTTAGACCCAGTTCGCCATCTGCTGCCATATTAGGTTTTGGTAAGAAAGGTAATTTTCTAAGCCTAGGAGGTTCTCAAACGTGTTCTAACCTATTTTTAAAATCAGCACCAGCGTGTGTACCGAGTTGCAGTAGAGCAGTTTTACATAATACTTCATTTTATTATAATTAAAACTGAACTTCTCCTCCAAAAGCTGGGAGAGAGTTGCCCAGAGCAGCATCTGTATCCATGTTAAACAGTAATTAACACATTGAGTTAGCACCTCGGATGGTGTACAGTGACTGCCTCCCTCTTTCTGAAGAAACAACTGTTGTCTTAATATTTCAAGTAACTAGCACTTTCTTTCAAAAAGTATAAAAATTTATTTTTTAACATCTAGTGAGCACTTTTTGTAGACTTTTACATCTCAAGAAGGCCAATTTGAACTTCAAATGGCAAAATGTGCATTTTCTTATACACTGAAATAATATTTATTGCACTTCTATTGCTTTTATTATATAATTGTTATAAATTAAAACATTTTCTAATCACTATTATAGGAACAGTTGCAGATCTGGTATTCCTTTTACACAAAACGTGCCCTTAACCAGGGAAATCTGTGAACGTTGGGCAGCATAATAAGGGTTTGAACTTGTGGTGGCTGCTATTTTGCCATATGTGGTTCAAGAGGACACAATCCCTGCTCAAGACCTTCTGCTTCTCTGGCTGGCTCTCCTTTGTGAACTGACAGGATATTGGAGTTGACAGAGTTTCTGCAGGACTGAAGCCAACAGAAGCACCAAAGGGCCTGTGTGAAATGTATACTTTTGGTTTTTTGATAGTGGGCCATCCAGCTTGGAGAAGGACATTCTAATATCAGCTTAGACCTCTTCTCAAGCATACAAATTAGAAAGGAAAATGCTCTGAAACAAATTTATGACTTTTTTAGGGGACTTGCCTCTTTGGACTGCTTTGCATTGCTTCTGTGATGCCAAGTGGCCTCTGAACCATACCACAGGAGGATTCTCCAGGCTGGAGAAGATCCTCAGGTGGCACAGAGCCTTTCTCTATTGTACCAGAGAAGCAAAGTTCTCCCAGCACATCTTTCAAACTGCCAGTCATATGAACTGCTTTAACAATTTAGGGGGGAAAAAAATCAGACATTCCTGAATGTTCGGAGGAAGAAAGTGTGTGTATGTTTTTCAAACATATGTTGTTCAGTTTAACACATGCAATTCCCGATAAAAGCAGTGGCATACTTGGCCAAAAACCTTAAAAGCTCTTTGAAAATTTGCCCCTAATGTGAATAACCATAAACTGTATTTAAGTGCAGACGAATACGGTTCTAGTGGACCAGCAATTGTAAAAATAAAATGTCTCCCACTGCTGCCAATGCATTACACTGGAAGATTACTACAACACATGTGCTCACAAACGCAGCGCAGATATAGTCTAAACTTGGCTTACAGCAGCAAACCACAGTAACGCTTTCCAAGAAATGGTTTAATGGTGTTGGCCCTAAAGGTTATTCGTACTCTTGGCAGACGACCCAAGTAGCGGAATGCCGTGAGCGCACAGGCTCACTCCTTGCAGAGCAGCCACGACTGCTCTGCTGTCTGCTGTTGTCTCCATTCACCACCCAGCAAGGCATTTAATCCTCCCGTGCGCAGTTGCTCTGGGCAATGGTAGTGCAGCTGTTTCTCCACGTGTTTTGTTTTCTGAGGTGTGACGCACTGCTGCTCTTCTGCTCGTGTTCTCTTCTACACAGAGTTAAAGAGGGGTTGGTAGGAACATTTGCCAGTGGCATTGTCTTTCAAGTTCCTCTTCTCAGACTGCAGAAAATTGTTCATTCAAACATGCGATCTCCTGTTGGTCCAATATTGTGAATGCCGGTGATGAGAACCAAAGAACATACATTCTCTCACTTTACTTTGAAGTTCATAAAGGGCCTGAGAGCACCATAGACTTGACATTTGGTGTTAGCAGCTTCTCTGTTGAAGTATGCTTAAATGGAAAAAAAAAAATTTCCATTTTGTGTCAAAGCACTGTAAGAATTGTCAAAGTTTTATTAGCTACTTGTACTTTGAGGAAAGCATTTTTGGTTTGGTTTTATTTGTTTGTTTTTCAATTTGGAAAGCTTGATGAAATTTAGGGGAGAAATATGACCAGCAGAACAGTGCTGCATTTCTCCACTTACGACAGCTGATTGTTTCAGTCTGGACTAAACTTGTGTAAATAAGAATATATCATCACAGAAGTTTCGCACAGTGTTCCTCTCTGTTCCTTGTAAAGCTTCTGAATGGATTTTCTCTGTACATTCTCTTCTTATATTACTTATATTATTATTATTTCTTTAACTCACCATGACTGGCAGCAGGTTTTGCCATTAGATAAAGCATTTCAAGGCAACGTGTTTTTCTGTTCTGAATCTGAGTTTCAAGTACATCTGTTTGAATTATTAATTGGGAATAACACCTCCTGTTATCTTAGCCTGATTGCTTTTAAAATATATATTTTGTGAGTTCACTTTAGCTACTGTGGACTCTCACCAGTCCAGATACAGATATTTACCAGATACAGATACGAACTATAAGAGGTGTTTAGTTTATTGTTTGTAAATTATTCTCATTGCGCACATCCTGACAGTTATTCATACATGAAATAAATTTGATTTACAGCATGTAAGAGTGTGTTCTTTGGCCACCTGTTATTAGTGGTATAGAAGTGGTGTTTTAAGACTTTTTTCCCCACTGAAATGACTGTCTTCTTCAAAAAATGGAGAAATGAAACAATACTAAATAATGAACATCTCTCCCATTTTTTTAGTGACTGAATGAAAATTGGAATTCTCAAAATACATTTACCTTTTATGATTCATAAACTGGATCTTGGTTAGCCAGCCCATCAGTTCCAAACAATTTATGAATAATAAATCAGGATCTGCCAGGAAAAAAAACCTACCTAGTGAGATTCAGAATGGAGATTTATGAATCAGGTTTGCATTGTTTTTTACAACATTTTTTAGATTTTTTGAGCAGCATACCATTCATTTCACATGTTGAAATTCATGTAGCTATATCATGAATTATTCCCCTTTTCTGTCTATGCTTGATTTATGTAAAAATATATCTCCTTTTTAGAGTTCTTCAAACAGTTCCGTGCTATACTTAGAGATCAAGTGTCTCTTATCTTGTCTAACTCCTGAGAACTTAATGATTTTGCAGTTTCCATGATAGGGTTTTCTTTTTAGGCAGTAATTGAGAACATATACGGAAATCATAGAGTAGATGAATATATTTATTACCTGTACATGAAAATGGATGACACATATACCAGGGTAAAAGCTGCTTATCACTAATTCTGCCAGAGATCTGGGTTCTCTTCTCATTTAAATTGTAATGTATTTTTTCAAACTGGGAAAATTCCTTAGCCTCCACCCTACTGTCTTCACATGGCTACATGCCCAAGCTGAGCAGTTGCTCCAGTTTGCAGTAGGATTGGGTGAACTAGTGCTGGCCTTTTTCCTCTAGACCTTTCTTCATAGTGATATTGGAAAATCCAGGGAGAAGCAATATTTGATAGGTGCTGTGGTTAAGCCTTCTGAGAAGGCCAGAGGCTTTCAGTACCCTCTAGGTGTTGTGTATAACTGTGACAGGCATCCCCCAATTTACCACATTCTCTGTGTGCAGCTGCTTCTTCACTACGACCAAGGATGGCCTAAAGAATTGTGTTATTTTTCATAACTACAGTGCCTCTAAAAGGCATGTCTTGTATGAGAATCTGTATGTAACGACAAAATGCATGTGTTGCTTCTGAGTTTTCATATGTCTTGACTCCTGGGGAGAACATTATCTGGTGATTTGAGTACCAAAACATTTAGTCATCGTATTTGCAGTATCACTGTATCATCTTTTTAAGACACCTTACAGAAAATCTGTACCATCTGTTACACTTAAAAGGACACATATTAGTCATCTTCACACCTTCAAAATGAACTCCATAAGCAAAGCAAAAAAGATGTTATAGAATATTAACAAGCTGAGGATAATTTTCTATTTTTGTTCCAAGAACCATTCCCCTCTTCAAGTCCTCTCCCCATCAGCGTCTCTACATAGGTACTTTCCTCCCTGTGCTTGGACCCAGAGGTAGGGAAGCAGTGCTAAGGCCTTCTTTTCTCTGTCTTTAGGATCCACGTTTCTATTCTGGTGCATGAGGACTGACATAACTGATTTTTAAACTGACCTGCCCCTACTCAGTGAACAGGAATACCGTAAATCACTCTTTAACAGCCTATAAGCTTACTTAGTGCAGTCACTGCACATCATTGTTGCTTATGGAAAAGATAATGTAGATGAATGTAGATTTGGTTGGTAAATACGCAAACTAAAATGTAAAGCTTACACATCCACTGATGCTCAAGTTCAAGCAGATCATACCTTCTGAATCAAAAATCTGGCTTAGAAGTTTCCATTGCTGTTACCAGATAGAGATTTTAGAGTTTAAGTGCATACACAGCTAAAGATAACATTTTGAGCCAAGGATCTCCTATCATATTGTTTTCTAATTATTTTATGGAGCCTTTTGTAAAGATAATGATATTAATGGATTTTAATTGCACTAATGACCTTTTTCTGCTACATTATTCATGCAAGAGAACTTTAAATAATTCCACTTCTCATCGCAGCCTAGAGAATGAGTCAATGCCAGCTTCCACAGATACTGCCTAAGGCAGTAAAGGTAGGGGGAATCACAACGATCAGATAAAATTGCTTTCTTCTAGTCCAAGTTGTATTTTACCATCCAAAAAAAAACCTCATTAGGGAGTGTGAAAAGTTACTCACGTTCTCTACTCTCTATTCTCACAAACCTGCTGCATTCCTCTGACTAATTCTAAAAGCATGCTCACAAGATAGTCAACAATTTCAAATGTTATAGTTATAGATTGAGTAACCGGGAGCAAGGTCCTACCACACATGCAATGAAAGCTGGGCTAATTGTGTATTTACATAAAGCCTTACAGCTGCACATGTTTTTAAAGTCCTGTCTGGATTCTGAAGTTACACACATTTACCTGAGAGACACGAATGATTTATTTTGGTAAATACTTATAATTACCCCTAACAGTGTCAGAAATTATTGTTTTTTCAATGTTGTACTTTTAGATGATCACAGGAAAGTGCATCAAACAGTCTGTACTTTCAAATAATGAGAACACTTACAGGTCTGTGAACAAATTTGCTGCAAAAATGTATATTTATGCCCCAATTCTCCTGTTGGCTCCCAAAAGACAGACTCTTGTGCTCGTGTATGTTCTGTGTGTATCACCTAAATTTGTCAAGTATTCACCGTGAATTATTTCCTGATTGCAAAATGTTACAAAATTGCAACTGCAAAAGAAAAAGAGCCTGTACTAGGGTAGAATATATCTAATCAAAGAGAACTGCAATATATCAACAGCTTGCCACACAGCACTCATAAAATGAATTTAAATTGATTGAAATACAATACAAGCAGCTGATGTCCTGTGGAATCTGAGCTGCAAAAACCTGGAGCAGTATATGTTAGTTGTAATTTTCTCTTATCTCTGAAGGTTAAGAGATATTTCACCTGAGACATCTTACAAGTGGTTATCTGAGATAACATGTTGGTTGGATGTGACTTTGGTATAGCTGCATATCTGACAATAAGAAATTTATGTCTCTGCTTCAATTAAGTTGTTGGCCTGTCATTCATCACATTGTCTCCACTCACTTCAGTGAAAAGTTGCATCAGTCCTTTTGGGTTTTAAGTAAGAAAAAAATGCCTTTCATGTTAAATTTCTTCTGACAACATTTATTTGGCTATACTGAAACCCTGAGAAAAACAAATTCATCTTAGGTGGCTTTGTTTTTTTTATGTTCCTGTTGTAATTGCCTACTGAATATGTTGTGATATACAGTGCTACTTACAAGTAAATCGTGGGAGAATGAAAATGCCACCCAGTAATTGATAAAGGTATTAAGGCAAACTGTTGAGTCAATTATAATGCAGTCTGGATTGATCATCAGTTAACAGAATCACATACTTTCTCACTTTGTTATATAGCAGGGAATGTTAAAATGTAGTGAAACAACTTAAGTGTTTCAGAAACTGAAGTGCAAAAACTGTTTATAGCATGTGAGCTACTTATTGGTTACAGGGATTTTTTTTAGCTGCATTAATTTATTTATTTATAGGAATGTGCTTCTTTGGAAGCAGTTGCTGTTTTGCACCCTTTTGGAAGTCAGTGTGTTATAAACAAAGCTAGCTATAATGCAAGTTAACATTAAGTGCCTCTTTTCTCTCTTTTCCTCCTACCTTTCCTTCACTTAAAGTAAAAGAGTATTTGGAAAGTAAATAGCAGCGTTTTGCATATGGGGAAAATATAAAACATGCTCTATGAGTGGTTTAGCTATTTATTTTTCTACAGAAAGCCTTGATAATGGCAAAGTGCACTTAAGTACTGCTACCAACAAGTGTCTATACTAGTTTCTCTGTGTAGAACATTCTCCTTTTCATCTGTGGCAGGAAGACTCATGCATTTAGCTGTACAGCACACTCTTACCTTGCCTGTTGACAGCTATTGTTAAAGACACAGCTTTATACAGAGGGAGCTCATTTTTTCAACTGTTCTCAATGCCATTTGCAATTCAGATCTCTATTGTACTCAAAGTTCCAAGTGAGGAAGCTGAGCCCAGAGAAAACTGAGCTGAAAGAAGGCAGGCAACGTGTCTTCTGTCCTCAAACACCTCCTGCAAGGCATTGCTAAAACCACATTTTCTTTCTGACCATCTTTTTCTGAAGGATTAACCCTAGTTCTGTTATTAAAGTCCTCTAATCAGAAGGGAGTGAAGGCGAGGGAGGATGAACTTATCTTGCCAGGAGAACTAATGACTTAGGGCAGACAGTTAAATGGGAAATTGCTTATGTTTTTGTTTTGCAAGCCAAGACGTAACAGATAATGTTCCATAACCTTCCTGCAAATATTTCTGTGAGACTTTTTAAAACTACCTCCAGCACTAGACCGTACTAGGAAAACAAAGCATTCCTGCATGGACAGGCAAGAGTATGACTGCACTAGAACAAATTTAATCTCTTTTAATGACAAATGGACATTTGGAAATGCTTTACATCTTTGCATATAATGTTGTTTAACTCTTTTAGCAAAAGAGGGAGAGAAAAGTTAAGGAGGGAAAGAACCTGGCTTTTCCAAAGACTTGCCATCTTGTCTTTTTGGTTCAATTACTGAACTAACTTTAAATCTAAAACTCATAGTTTCACTGTGGGAGGACTTTTTTCTCTTTTGAGAATCTGATCTTTTTTATTTGTATTGAAACTTATTTCTTTCTAGTAAACCAGCAATCATAGACCCAGGAATCATACATGGATCTGCACAAAAATTTGGTTTGTGGTTCCTTAAAGTGCTTTCACTCTGAGCAGACTGTGTTTTCTAGCAGTTTGCTTGTTCAGCCTTGATATATTCTGATGAAAGAAGGATTTCCAAATATATTGAAAGTTTAATCGATTCATAAATTCTGTTTATTTGTTTTGGAGAAACAAAGAAACACAAAGGATTTTATTTGTTTGCATATGCTCTGTGTTGTTTTTTGCCTGCGTTGATGAAGAAAGCATGAGGTGGTGTGGGTTGAGGGTCTATTTTTCTTTGAAGAGGGAAAGAGTATTAAACATTATTTGTTGTTGCTTGGCTACAGCCCTTGCTTTTCACCTCTCCAAGGGATAAGTTGTGATGTTAGAGAAAGCAAAACGTGGGGATTTTTTTGAGAAAACAATTTACATTCAGACTTTAAGATGGGGCTTTTAACAGCTTCTCTTAAGCACGGATATCCTAAGATACATTGCATTGTCTTGTTTTCCTCTGATGCTGTACATCTTTATAAGGATGGCAGATGTCTGTTCCTTCTTTTACATATGTACAGCCTCCATTTCCCCTTTCAATCTCCTGCCAACACTCACTGAATCCACATATTATGGGCCAGAAAACTGTCCTATGTGACTGCTGAAACTGGTACACCACCTGTGTTCTCTGCACTTAATAAACAGCTGTGACATTTATAACCTTGTTTTGATATGAAATAACCAAGAGGGGAAGCCAATCTTTAGAAACATATATGAAGGAAGACATAACTAAACAATTATAACCTGACGTATTGTAAATAACAATCAATGGCAGTTCTTTTCTGTATTAAAATTAAATTAAATTAATTCCTAAGTCTTCTAGATTGGTTACTTTCAGAAATGTGCCAGTGATACTTCTCTACAAATAACCTCTGCGCATTTTATGTAATCCAACTTCCTTTAGCATTGTTTTAAGAACCTCTACACAGCAGGAATTTCTGTCTCTAGCTAGTTAAGGAGCAAACAATTTGTTCCATGTGATGGGAGATTCTGAGCCCAGAATCGTCTAAAGTCGGGACATGTACCAGGCACAGTGCAGTCTGTGTCTAGCCTGGGCCTCCTGCCTGTGATATTACAGTTACACAGAGAGGTGGTTGTAAATGCTTTGAAATCACAAAGTCACAGAACGGCTGAGTGTGGAAGGGACCAATGGAGATCATCTAGCCTAACCCTCTCTACAACAGAAACTTGTTCATCTGGATTTTGAATGTCTTCAGTGAAGGAGGCTCCACAACATTCTTGAGCAACCCATTCTAGTGTTTGACTACCCTCACAGTAAACATTTTTTTTCTTAAGTTTAAATTTCCTGGTTTTTTTTTCATTACCCCTTCTCTTGTTGCTAGGTACAACCAAGAAGCATCTGGCTCCGTCTTCTGCCTCCCCTCCCTACTACCCAGCACTTACATATATTGATAAGATCCCCCAAGAACCTGCCCGAGCCCTGGTAACCTCAACTCTCTCAGCTTTCCTCATGTGAAAGGTGCTTCAATCTCTCAGCCATATTTATGGCCCTTTACTGGGCTCATTCCAGTCATGTTCACATCTCTCTTATATTGGGGAGCTCAGAACTGGACCCAAAACTCCAGTTGTGTCTCATCAGTGCCTAGCAGAAGACAATAATCACCTCCTTTGATCTGCTGGCAACACTCTTCATCATGCAGCCTATTTAAGAATGAACATATCAGTTTAGATGTATCATAAGAAAATATTTTCTTATCAAAAATAAAATATGCAAAATTACTGACTATCCAAGTACATTAATTTTACACTGTTTATTTTCTTCCTGTGCAGACACTTTGCTTATACTCTTCCCTGTGTCTTCTTTGTAAGGAGAAAGTGATATGATTCCGTCTTGTTTCTAGCTGATTTCTTGACGCTGATGGATTTAGAGAATTTTATTACCGGGCAGAGGTATCCAAGTACGTGTCATCTCTAAAAGAATCCTGCTTTTTGACTGACACATGTCACAGAATAGCAAGCATTTTACTCACTTGCCTCCAAAACAGGCACTCTCCCAGCCCATTTCATAACACTTGACGCTTCATCATTCATTTTCCTGATGAAATCCAAAGGTATTATTTTTTTTCACCTGTTGGCTAAGCTATTTGAAGCTCTATGTTTAATTCAATGGCTTCTGATCACAAGCTGTTGTTACCATGATGCCTGGCAAGAGGTGCAGCAGAGGCCCCAGTAAGAGAAAATAGCAGATCAGAGGAATGAGATTCAGTAACAAAATCTGGATGAGTTCATGAGGTCAGGATTTTATCCCAACTCTGTCATGTTTTTCCACATTCACCTTCCTAAATTTTAAATTCACTTAAAAGAATTCCTGATGAATTGGAAATTTAGCATGAGACATACAAAGCTGTGAATTGTTGGATGTGGATTGCACTTCAATGATGAAAGCTGAGTCTAAAATGCAGACATGAACTGTGCCCACCTCCATATGTTCATGCAGTAAGTCCCAAATTAGAGAGATTAAGGGTTTTTTCTTTCTTCTTCACTATTTCCCATCTGACTTTCCTTTAATGCAATGGGTAGTATCGATAGTGCCCCAGCAGACAGATAGTGGGGGCATATTGATGAAAAACTCAAAACCAGATATAGATTGAATAAAACAGACTCAAGCATGTCTTACAGGGTCTGGGAAGCAGAGAGATAATTAAACTGGGGTTTTAGAGGTGTAAGAACTTATAAGAGCGAACATTTAAAGGAAAAATCCTTAGAGAATTGTGCCCGATATTAGAATAAGTATCTTTATTTCCTAAATAAAACTTCATTTGCTTTTCTTCATTAACTCTTGTTAGGGGTGAATTTAAGATGCTGCCAAATATTTGACTGATTAATTTGTTTTATTATAACAAATGGTATTTTAAACTAATTGTGTAATGGAAACACAAACTGTATTTGTGAGACACAGGTGGGTTAAACCTTCCCAGACCTTAGTCTTCCTTCACTAAATGTTGTGAGATTTCAAAAATATACCTGGGTTACCATGTATTGCAATATTTTAGCAGGTTTTTTCCAATATACAAAGAAATTGCAGCAACCATAAACCTCTTACAGGCTCTTTGGTCATATCTTTCCTCTTCCTAGGTAAGTACAGAGACCACTATGTGACTGATCAGTGTCGTTCTCTCTCATGCTCCTTGCACTAAACAAATACCTGCACTCCAAATCGCAAAGTTCTTACATGGCAGCATCTCCTAATCAAAGGATGTTCATCTAGAGCTGAAATATTTCTATTATCAAGCATCTAAGGCTTTTTTTTCTCAACTAAGATTCTGAGCTCTCTGTAAAAAGCAGACCCTTTTGGTATGATAATAGCAATAAAAATAACTGAAAATAAAATTTTCTGTGGAACAACTTGAATGGCTTTCTATTGAATAATTTTGTTGAAACACTTCCTTCAAACCTACATTACAGGAGAATTTAATATGTGGGCCTACCATTTTCCTTTATTACATCTTCTTATAAACTAATTATTCAATTAAACTTTCATTTTGGTTGATTTTTTAGTGTTGGATTACTAATCTAATCTATAATTTTTAGAAGCAAAAATGACAACTACTGAGAGGAATGTCAGGTAGAGGTACTCTAATATTGAGATTTCCCTTATGAATTTCTAAGCCTTTCTGTAGTTAACAGCATGGGTTTTGAAATGTGGCATGGAATTAATCTTGCAATCTGCTGAATTTTGATTTCCCAGTGGAAATCAACCAGGCATGGTCAAGGCTATGAGCTATGTGAAATTGTCCTTTGCACGAGGGAATGCTCAGGACTAGTTCTACATGAAGTCATGGTGGCAGATAGCTGAGGAGAGAAAAATGCTGAAAGCCCTAGAAAGCCAAGTTGGCCATGGTACCCTTCAGGGAAGACAAAAATTTCCCTACAAACATCAATTACCAAAGCTGAGTCTGAGTTATTCCAGTCTGAGTTATTCCATTCTGGCAATATCCTAGGGAGCTAAAATTTGTGGTTCAGACCTTGATTAAGGCCCGAAGGTTCAGGGTAAAGTTTTTTGCATATCTTGTACAGATGCAGAGCAGGAAAAAAAGTTATTTGCATTTACAAGGTTAGTGCCTATTGTAGTTTAACTGAATGAGGGCTTGACTAAATAACTCTACTGGTCACATAACATACAGATATTATCTTGAGGTTACGTCAATTTAAAGACAATCTGTTTACTAAGGAGCGTAGCACGCTCTATCTTTAAAATCAGACAACACCTATGTACATAAAGTGTGCCTTTAGTTATTATCTGCAAATAAACCTTTAGTAATGAGATTTCAGATCTATTGGTGGAGTGTTGATAATAAATTCTCTGTGGAACTGACTTCAGCCCATTAAGCAAGCCTGCTTCTGCCGTCGTAGTTGTTAATTTGACAGGACTGTGTCACATTAAGTAGAACAAACATGTTTTCACCCACTCAGCCATCCAGAACGGACATGGCTGTTACTCTAACAACTGGATATTGATTGGAAGCATTCACCCTTCCTGACCTGGGGCTGGTACATGAAAACAGAGCCAGGACTGATTAAGAAATTGCATGTGTTTGTGCACATGTGTGCAGTGTTAACGGTCCACATAAATTTCAAGCCTTTTGAATTCATGTCATGTTAATGCTCTGAGTATGAGATCTGTCACTCATTTCCTGCAGGGGCTGTGAAGCCTCATTTATCTTGAATTATTTATTTGTCTGTATGCTTGTACCCATCTGGTAAGACCATGCTTTCAGGGTCCACTGCCCCATATTGAAAAATTTGTTTATTAGCTATAATTGTAGTAAAAATGTCTCAGGAAATGTTGTGGTTAAAGAAATGTTGGGATTTATCTCTGGTTTTGATCTCATGTATGGCATAATTCACTAGATAGTATATAGCTTTTATATGTTTTTGATAGAGATAAAGAAAACATATTTAATGTCATTTCTGTAGATAACCATAAAAAAGGAGTTAAAGGGGAGAAAAAAAAGGAGGAATGGGTCTTTTTATCTATCTATGAGAACAGGTTACCTTGCAATATAAATACTCAGTATAATGCACTTTCTTCCTACAAGTTTTGGTCTATTGCTTACATTATGTACACATTTTAATGTACACAGGGTTTAGTTTGCAACACAGAGAGGAGGCTCTGGGGCCAGCTCCTCCCACATCCCATGTTCCTCGACTGCTATGAGCCAGTGGGGAAGGAAAATGCTACCTGCCACCAGGAAATGCATAGCAGGTGACTTCCCTTTATGGTAAAGGGGAAGCATGAGCTTGAGCGTAATTATTCTGGATTCAGTGGTGTCCTGTCACTCACCTCAGGCAGTCTGGCCTGAACAGACTTACGGGTGTGTTGGTGGTTTGTTTTTCCTTTGGTATTGTCCCCTTGATATTTTTTCCTGCTGCCTCTTAGAATAAGAGTTCCACCAACTGTATTATATCACTCAGAAAAGATTTTTGCCACATTTTCACAGCTTTACCCTTTCCAAAAATTGTTCCAAGAGCTGACAATAGATTTTTACTTGCAAAGGTAACTACTACATATTGTCTTACAATCAAAGGTGAAGATGTGGAAATCCAAATGAGAAATGAGTTTTAGGGAGACTTAACATGATGAGACAGGAATAATCATTGGGGCAAGTTATCTGTATATTTTTTTCTGTAAAATAAAATATACACATGTACAATATCTATTTTACATAACCCAATATGTTTGTTTTCTAGCACTAGGAAGTATATATTATAAAATACCAACATTATAATAAATACATCATAAAATATTAAAAATAATGTCAAAAAGTCTGGATTTAAAAAATATAAATACTTTCATTTCCAATATAAGAGATTTAAGAAACCAATATAGAATTATGAAAATGAAAATTTTAATTATAAAAATTCCTCGTTTGGAAGATATAACCAAGAGATGGAAACTAAAATTACATTGCTCTTGCACTTCATCATGAAGATGGAACAAGCAATAAAACAGTGAAGAAAACAGCAATGAAGTTTATCTGAAAACAGAAAGTAAATTTAGGGACTTGATGAATTGACATAAAATATATATATAGTATGGTGCTAAAAATTCAACAAAAATGGAGGAGAGAAAACTGCACAACTAAATAATAAATTAGAGGTTATGACCAGAAACAAATAATGCTGATCAGAGACCAAAAAAAATCATATTAAGTACAGACAACTTTTTTAAAAAAAAATTAATGAAATACTTCTTTTACAATGAAAGAACTTAATGTTGGTTTCATGGAAAGAATTTTTCCAAAGCATCTCCTTTGATATTGAAAAGGCTTTTATTTTCCCACCTTTTTTTACTCCCAAGAATTGAAGCAAGCAGAGGAAATATTGTTTGAAAACCCTTTAAGAAAATTGTGTGTTGTAATGAAAGTTAATGTTCTTTTATTATAGCTCATAACTTGTGAAGCAATCAATCTCAGAAATATATTTTAAAACTCTGTTTTGTGGAGATGATTGGAATTCAGCTGAGTGGATATGATGAAGAAAAGAGATTCTGGCATCACTGAGCTAGAAGGGGATTAAAAATTCATGGGAGCTCTGCAGAGGGATATAAGACTGGAATAACATCAGAATGCACAATTAGGCACAGAGGAGAATACTGCTGTGACTTTAAAATAATCAATACATTGGATTTTCATATTGTTAAGTTATAAATGTATTACTCCAGAAAATCAGACTCTTCGTTACAGAACAGTAGTACTATAGCATATTATGTACATGTAATTATGTGTATAACAAAAAACATCCATCACAATGTGACAAGTAATTAGTGTTCAATTGTGGTTAGTCAATATTACAGTTCTAATTTTGCTATAATGTTGAAATCTGATTAATATTTCATTTATAACTCATGAAATTAGCATTTTACTTCATTAGTAAAGGCGCACAAAATTATTATTTTCATTAATACTGAAATTACAGTGTTCAAGCAGTACTGAGCAGATGAGAGGATCTCAGAAAAATAAAGACATTGCCTTTGGAGTGTTCATATAAAAGGAAGTCCTCCTCCTTTTGGCTTTGTCAAGGCAGGCAAAATAGACAAAGCCACTTTCTGTGGCACAGCAGGATTCACGTCTATAGGGTTGGATTAAGTTCCTCCCTTTAAAGGTGTCTTTGGCTTGTACTGCCTGATGAAAATTATCCCTGCCCAAAATGCTGTGTCTTATAGCATACCTAAGTATTTTGAGGATGCTGGCTAGCACTGGAAAGAGCTGTTATTTTATTCCAGTGTTTGATCCTGCTCCCTGACATGCAGAATACTGGACCATAAGGAGCCTGTCAGTAACAAAATGGGATCCAGCTGCCTGCCAGAAGGAGGGAACTCGTGGTGACCTGGATCTGAGGGTCCCGCTGCCAATGGCTGGAGGATGGACATGGTTTGTCCAAACCTGAAGAACAGATAACCAATGTTTGTGTTACTTTTACTTCTGGCAATAGAGTGATCTCACCCAAATCATATTTCTGAATATTGTACTTCAGATTGAAGAAATAGTCAAGATGCATGTATGATCATGAAAGTAGTTAACACTCTTACAAATTTACTGTGCACTCCTTGATCATATAATAGAGATCCAATTGATAATGGATGTAATGATAACAGTGTAAGGACTCTTCATGTAAATGTCCTCTCTGGTCTTTAAATGAAAGCATTTAATCAAGGTCATATACATTTTGTGGCAGGTTTACAGAACTGAGCTTTATGGGCTCAAGACTCTTCAGACTCTTAACATTAATTAGTATGAATTAACATTTAAAAATCTGCAAGGGAACATTTGTGCCACAATAAAAACCAGATATTTAGAAATTAGCAGTGTTTATTTTGACTTACTGTGCTGGCACATAGTAGTAATAAATGAGTGACTCTTTGAAGACAACACTTCCATTCTTTTTTTTTTTAATAAATTCTATATTTGTAGAGATTTCTTTCAGTCAAATACATAGAGACAAATCCATTTCCCAAAACAGTCATGGTGTCCTGACTGTTAATAGAAATCTTATTTGTGTAACATATAATTAATAAATAGCAAAAAAATTTGGAGAGAGGGATAAAATTTACTACAAAACACATTGACATGGGAATAGTTAGCATACAAATGTTGCATGACAGAGACCACCTGTGCTGTGCCTTTGGTTTCTGGGCTATTTACTGGATTACACTGTTTCTTCTATGGTAATGTTAATGATATTTAATAGAGCTCAACTTCATTTATTAGGTAGCCCTTACTTATGCACTACATCTAGGTAAAACATCTTTGCAAGAAAAAGGGTATAGTGAATAAATCATTTCATCTAGGGCTTACAGTTAAGATGTGGTACAATAATAGGAATTTAAGAAGCAGATGCATATTTTTCATGACGCATTAGTCATGGTTATTTCAAAATAAATATTAAAACCAAAATGGAAAAAAGTTAGATATGTCATAGATACCTATACAAATGGCACAGATCAGAAGTTAGTAATTTCTTGTTATCCTTGTATTTTGATAGTTCCTGTTGGCTCCAAATCAAATTTTGAAAAGCACAGAAAAACTTAAATTATTGTCTCAACCGTGTTCTAGTTGGTAATCTGCAAATTTAAAGTCAAAGAAATCCATACTTCAGAAACATGCCCAACGGGAGACAGAACTGGCAGAAAAAGTAGCATTTTTTTCAGTTTTTATGAAAAGAATTATGGAAATACAGCAGATTGTCATGTCATATATCCACAGTAGAACCAGACATCAAACTAGGGATGAAATCTAACATAATCATAGAATAATACAAACCAGGAGGAATTTTGTAGATCTTTGTGGGCAATAACACTGCCCTTAAAGCAGGGTCAGCTTAGACCTGATTCTGGTTGCTGAGAAGTTTGTCCAGTCAAGTTATTAATATTAAGATTTCACAACCTCTCTGATAAACCTCTTCCAGTATTTAATTATTTCTATGGTAAAAATAAATAGCCTCACGTGGTTTCAGCATTGTATACCTCTAAGACTTTGACTCCGTCCTCCCAACAGGAGGTTGAAGAAAGGAATTAGGTCCTCACTTAGCCTTCTCCCAAAACCACTTTTCTGTATACATAACGTGTTTCACTCCTCTGCCCATGTAGGTGGTTCTTATTGTGCAAAGGTCCTTTTCAGCCAGCAGTGCCCAGCCTGGGTTACATGGGATGGTTCCATTCCTGTTGCAAAGCTTTCCCTTGACATGAGGTTCCTGTGCCCTGTTCAGAAGTGGTCCAGTCTCTGCAGGTATCTGTCACAGACATAAGGGCTGATCCTGTGGCTTTTTTTCATCTGCTCATTACAACTGTTCCAAGCCATCAATGTTTTCATTATCAAAGTGTCAAAGTGTGTGAAACTAATATGTCCACTTTCAAGGAAAATAAATTATAGTTGAGGAAGTTAGTTGAACCAGGCCCTGTATTGGTTTGATTATATTAACACTGAATGGGGCTACCAATAACATTAGGTGGTTTGATTAAATCTGGTATGCTTCAGACAATTGTGGAATACCTTTTGAGTAATAAAATGATCTGGATTTTTCCCTTTGCTTCACTCAGTTTCATCTGTGTTAAAGGGAAACTATTCCTTCTATATCAGTGAGCAAAACAAGTCTCCAAATTCACTAGATCTCTTTGGATGGCAAGGAAAAATAATTAGAAACTGTTATTAGATATGTATTTTGGAGTTAAGATGTGTGGCTAGTCTTTGGGTCTATGCCTGCTTTTAAAGAAAAGCAAGACCTATAAACAAAATAATTCTTCACTCGCTGGGGGCTTTTTGTATAAAAAGATATAAATTTGATCTCTGGTAGAAAGGGATCAGAATCTGATCTTTATGTTTCAGATACGCTTTAATTCTGTTATGATTTCTTTATAATTAGGAACTACACAACCTTGAATCTTTCTCTCAGCATTCCTCCTGTCATTCTTCTTCTAAACGCACAAGGTATTTTCTTTATGCGTGCCATAAACACAATAGTTACGTGACTAGAATGAGAACATATGTCATCCTAACACGATTTTGATCCTGCCCAGAAATCCCAGCAGTCATTTTGGTCTTCTGTAGACTTTACCTGGAATGAATATGAGTAAAGCTGTCTGTCTCATCAACCTAAACATGGTTCCAATGTGATTTATTCTGCAAAGGAGATTAGAGTGTGATGCTGCCTTTCCTTCACAGGAGAGAAGTAGTTGATAAAATAGATATTTAAATCCTCATTACTGAGTATCTGATAACAGTCAGCAATTTAAATGAGTGCTCAAATATGTTACAGGTAGTGCTTGTGCACCCTCACAACTCTTGCTGCACTTGGATTAGGGTTTCAGTACTTTCTTTAAAATCTCAGTAGCTAGGTAAAATGCAGGATTTAGGTTTGAATCTTACAGTATAATCCAGTGTCTTTGTGCAAGCAGAGTCTGAATCAATCAATGTTCATTGGGTTTGGATGCCCACTGAAGTAAATGGATTTGCTACCCTAACTATGTATGGATTCAGGTACATCAACAAAACTGACTTTCTCTTAACTTGAAGGTTAAATCTGTGCAATGATAAATATAAATATTTTCCCCTTTTCTATGTGGCAAGACCATTATTATTAGTGGCTTCTTATAACAGTTGGATCACTGAGATCACGAACGCTTCTAAGACTTTTTGCCTTAGTAGTGAAAGACTGATTTTAAAATCAAAACACAAATCTGAGTTTGTCAAATCCTTTCACATTTAGGGCACAAACTAGAATATATCCAGAGGAAGCTACTTACTAGCACTTACCATACTGAGTTGCTTTTGTGTACACAAAAGAAAACTGAATTTTGCTGTTTCATCTTTTGTTACTTTTCAATCACACTGCATAAATTTATAAAAGCATGAAAACTCTCTAATAAAATATGTCCTTGGGCATTCAGTGGAACATGAGAAGTGTTAAGTGGTCAGTAGAATGCCTGTGACAATTCAAGTGAAATTTTAACAGGGATGTTCTCTCTTCAGATGGGAATAATTTAGTAAAAGACATACAATAAACTGTTGGAGATTTCCATTTGCAATTACCAAAAAGTTTGCAATTACCAACAGTTATGGAATTTTGAGGACACAAATAGAAGTAAATCAAGAAGTAGTTTATAACACGTGGCTCACTGCTATTTATTTATGGAGTTGATGACATGTACGAGGACAGCCTCAAAGATAGTTACTTTATTTTAGGCCAACTCTGGAATTCCGCTACAATTTACTATGGACTAGTGCCATTCTGATCTCTTGTACTTTGAAAATTCATGACTTTCAGTATCTGCCAACTCCATTTGTGTACTTGCACAATCTTACATGACAAAACTTCTAGAATACTTTTCCTATATTGTGAGCAGAGAGTATTCAGAGCATGGATACGTTCTACCCATGAACTTCATCCATACCAGTTTGGGATACCTGGTACTATCTATGGAAACTAGTTATAGATTCTGGTTCTTTGTCTTTCCAAACACTTTACATTAGAGCCCCACAAAGACATAAATAAAAAAATAGAGTTTTAACAAGATAGAAGTTATGAAACAGAGATGAACTAATAACTGTTTTGGCCCTGTTCCTTTCAGGCAATCATCTACCCGAAACAAGCAAATGCACAGATTGCCTGCTTATTAGTGGACTCTTTGAAGAGACCATAAGTGAGAGAAGGAAATTTCTAGGCTGAAGCAGACCAATGGTGTCAACAATCTACTACACTTTAATAAGAATTCACATGAGCTTTTCACTTTTCTTTATTCTGGCGTTGAAAACTTGAATAGACTTCCACTTGCAAAACTGAATTTCAAATTAGCTTCTTCAAAATGTGTCAAGTTCTTTACCTAGTGAATCATCTAATTTTCAGTCAGTGATTGAACACAGTTTAGTTAAGGAAAATTAAACCCCCCTAGTATCTTCCATGGATGCGTTACACAAATGAAATTATTTTATTCAAGGCACAGCAGTGTTTTTAACGTAAACATTAAGCACATAAATACTTATATTTGCAGAAATCAGAAACTCCAGTTCATATTCCAAGAACAAGAGAAAAAAATATTTAGTATGCCCCATAAAGTAATTGATTTTTTCCATCTTATACCACATCTCTTTAAAGCTTTAATCAACAGACAGTTCTGCCTTTTAAACTAGTTTCAGAGGGTTTTTTTATGAGAAATAGTGTACAATCTTATGTCCATAAAAGAACTACTAAATGATTTTAAAGTCTCTTTAAGAAGCACAAGTCATGTATCCTAATGGGTGTCCCTCTGTCTGAACTGGATCCTTACCTCTAAATATTGATTAATTCCTTGTGAGTGAGGTCTGCTGCTCTGTCAGTCTGTTGGATTATTAGACGTTCAGAGTGTGACGGTAGACAAAATGCTATCCGTGTTGAACTGTGTGTGGAATGAATTAAATTTATTAGAAAGTCTCCCCTCTAAAGACCGTTAGCTAAGTAATAAATCAACAAAGGATACCACAGCATGATGAAAGTGTTGTAGCCCAGGGTTATTACAACACATGGGGCACCATCACAGGACTCTGATCCCTGTCAAGAAAAATAATTTATTACAGCAGCATCCGCTGAACTTCCCTTAATGGTACAAAAATTATTGGGATGAAACACTTGGTAAAGCAATATTAACAATGCTAAACAGATTTCTTATAGTGACTTTCCCTTTATGAATTCACGTCAGTACTTTCAGTAATTAGTGCAACTATCTGATTTTAAACCAGAGATACACTGACATCTCAAGTCTTGTATTTGATGCAATTTGACCATGTAAGTATTTTCTTTTTATTTTAATGATGAAAGAACAGAAGAGTATACTTGAATTAAGTATGAAATCCTTTATTCAGCTTTAATGAGTGCCCCAGTAATCCCACTGCGTGTTTGAATTTTCTCAAAATATTGTTCTGCAGGCAGGATGCTTCCAAACTTGGGTAGAAAATGTGCGAGTGGGATTATGATTGCAACTTTGACACACATGCACTTCTCTGGAAACTGGTGGAAAGCATTAAGCTATCTTTAAAAGATTCAGGGTCACCTAGTGTCAAGAATTTTCACTGTATTAAGCCACCGTTGGTGGCTGTAGGCTGGTTTCTTGATGAACACAAGGATCACCTTGACTGGGGATACAGGGAGAGACCAATCTGTCAGGCCAAAGAGTATGTGGGTCACTATGTTTATTGTGTCTGGGCTGAAAACAACTGACTACCTTAACAAGAACATCGTAGCTGAGAAAAGTAGTGTCAAGAAATACTTTTACTGCTCGAACAGTTAGATTTCAAAGAGCCTAAAAGTGAATGGAGTGAGATCTGCCCCATATTATTTCCATATGTTGCCTCTCCTGAAGGAAAAAAGCAGAATATCTGCTAGGCCCTTGGAGAAAACTCGGTAAGCAAATCGACTCAGAAATCTTTGCCACCTTTTTCAGTATTAGATGAAAAAATTAGCTACATTTCCTGAGCCTAGGCTAGCCAAAGCTCAAACGTGGTGAGGTATTCAATTAAAACAAGAGAAGTGGCTTCTATAATCTAAATACCCAGTCATTGAATGTACTGGACTTTGGGTTTGTGGTTTGTTTTTTTTTTTTTTTTTTTAATGTAGTACCTTTGCTCTGAAAGCTGTACAGAAAATTAGATATAAAGCTTTTTACCTCTTATATAACTTATGATCACAACTCAATGGATTCATCTGAAGATTTTTGTCTTTTTTCCCAGCTGTTCCAGTTCTACCCCATCCTTTGAGTAAAGGGAAATGCCAATAGTCTGTTCTGAAAATAATGCAGAGCCATGTGTTCTCCTTTCCCCAGCTACATGACTTACAAGGGGCTCTGTTCTGTGACCAAATGCAGACAGGCACCAGCATGCAACGCACGCACACCGGGGTGTGCAGTAGCAAAGACAGCATTGCTTTCATGAATACATGTGTAAAACATTCTCATCTGATGATGCTATAAGCACCCGTTCTGGTCAAGGATGGGGCACTTCAGGACCCTGAAGGCCAGATAGGTTTTGTGGTAGGGCTTCCTGGGAAGTGGGAATTGGAGAGCAGGCATTGTATTACATTGGTGAGTCAGATCCAGCCCATGGCCAGAGGCTAGACATCCATATATTGACAAATTTACTCATAAATGTTGCACTAGTCATTTAAGTAAAGTTATGCAAAAATAGGTCTGAGCAGTCATGTTATTTTTGTTCTTGTTTTCTATAGTGGTCAACATCTAATAGTTTTATTTTTTTCAGCAAACATTTCAATAACCAATGTCTCCTGTTACACTTAATTCTGTCTAAAAAATCATGTCTTTTTCAAATTCACAAGGAATTCATTTTAGGAGCTTCTGGGTGCATAGACCATTGGAATTTTTGGCCCCTACTCTGTTAAATAGGCCCAGTTGGGCAAAAGCAGAGAAGAAATCATGCATGGATACACAATCAGGTTTTTAAAGTATTGGCCAGGATATGCTTAACAGAAATACCATAAACCTGTAAAAAAGTTACAGCTATTCCTGGTAGCGACAGTAAAACTTCAAAAGCCTTTAGTCTACCCTTGTCCTACAATTTCATCTTCTGTTTTTCCTTTGTGTATATTTCTCAGAAAAAATGCTAACAGCAAAGTCATTCCAGACATGTGTCTTTTATTAACTTGTTGAACTCAAGAAACTTATAACACTCCATTAGAATGATTTCCCCTCTCCCTAAGATACCCTGTCACAAATCATAGGGAAACTTTAAGCATTACTCGCTTGTATCTGAAAATACTGTACTCTCGAAAAAAAAAATCACTCTCCCTTTCAAAAAACAGAAGTTTAATTCTGAACTGTGGCCCAGAGGCTTTGCAGGCTTCTCATCCAAAACATTGTAGATGAATTTGATAGCCTGAGGTTGTATTAGTTGAGATTGATTGAAACATCAGTTGGGTTTAATCCTGCTGCTTGGGAGAAAGGAATATAAATTGCAAGCAGAATGGTTGCCCTGAATGAGTTGATCAATAAATAAGCTGTCCCAGAAATCTGAGGCATTAATTTCACATGAACTATGAACTTCTTTAATAGAAGTGGTGCTAAAATGATTATGATCCATATCAGAAGGGAATGATTAATATTTTTATGACATTTTATTAGAGTAAGTCTAAGTTCATTTTTCAAAACCATGATCACACTTGCTATTTTTATATGGCATCATGAAAGTATTTCCTCAGAATGAATCCCATGAATTTTCTTTTGTGTGAATGGAATTGAGCTTTCTAGTTAAAAAATGATGAACAGTAATTAGGACATAAATAATTTAAAGGTCTTGTAGTTTAAGCAGACATAAAAACTGGCAGGCAATTAAATTCATGATAAACTCTAGGGGATACTGGTGGAAACAGGTGGAAGCGAGTATTTTATGAGACCCGAGGACAAGCTTGAAGGCTCAGGAGATGGTGGTGTGTGGATGAAAACTGGCATTTTTCAATCTAATGCTGGCTTAACAAGATGTATAGGAAACCTTATTGCGCTGGTGTGCAGTCCCCTGTGGGGCAGAGTGAGGCTAAAGCTCCTCATTTAGAGTTCCAGATGGGAACAGCCAGCCCTCTCTTTGAAAGCTTTCTCTTGCTTCTATCCCTTTGTATGCATAAGTATCTGTGGTGTGCATAGGCTTTGGAGACCAGTTTCGCAGCTACTGTGAAATCAAGCAAAGCAAAGAGCGTTCTCTCAAATGAACAAAGCTTGCCAGCATTTATGAGTTTACTTCGAAGTGTAAATACTAAAGGCCTTAATATATTGTACCTACCCTACCCACACGGAAGCAGGAAATTTAGGATAAGAAAATATTTAGTATATTGCAGCACAGATCTTTTGGCTACCTTAAGTGACAGTGTTTTTCAAAAGGTTATCAAAACTCTTCTGCAGTTTTAAAGTCATACCATGAACGTGTAACTACCCTCACATGACACTCTTTTTTTTTTTTTAATTCTCCCAGGAGAGTGGAAATTACAGCTCCATAACACAGTTTTTTAATTGCTGCTTAACACATTATTTCAGTGGCAATGTAGATCAAAGATGGTTGTTCTTTTCTGAGAAGGTGGAACATTTTGAACACTACATAGAAGACAGAAAATCCAGCCTGTGGAAAAAATAAGATTTAAGTAGTTATTACTGTTCCATTTAGGATAAAATCATCTATATTTTGGAATTTCTAAAAGAAAAATTCTGGAAAAAAAATTCCACTCTGTGTATGAGAATATGTCATTTCTCATACACATATGTCATTTCTAAAGTGCCAAAACAGGATGCTTTATTTTTGACACATCTTTTAATTTTTCAACTAGATGACATTTCACTGAAATCAGAGTGTTTCAGCTTTTGGCAGAGAAGTGCATTGTTATGCAAAATATTTCAATTAGGTATTTTCTAAATAACAGTTTCATTTTGATTAAGTTTAGTTCTCCTTGCCAAAAATTCCTTTCTCTTTGATAGCAGGACTCTGCTATTGGAAGCAAGTTGAAAAACCTTTGGCTCTGGCTCCACAGAAAGGCTCCATGGAAGATGTCTTCACTGGACAGCATTAATTTCTCTGTATTGTTTCTGCTTCCCTGCATACACAAAGCTGTAGTTCTGAAGCATCTGTGCATAACTTTTTGCAAGTAGTGAACTTTTCCTTTGTAAAAAATATTTTACCAGTCCTAGCTTTTTTATAGATTACTAGGTATCAGACATCCACACTGGTGGCAGGCTTGATAATAAATTACAGGTTTCAGACTCAGCTCTATGAACAACTAAATTGGGTGGGGTTCAGTTCTGTTCTCGGGATAACAAAGAAGAGGTAGAACTCTAACGCATGTAGCCAGTATGGCCTGAGCACATCCTCCTTGTGAAACTGTTAAAGGCACCGCTGAGGTAACTGGAACTGACCTGTCAGCATTTTAGCAAAGGTGCAACCATGCTTGGCAGTTTTGTTCAAGAACCAGCCTCCTAATTCAGATAGTTCAATGAGAATTGCAAACTTTCACTTAAAAAAGAAAAAAAGCCAATTTCAAGTTCTCATACATGTGGAAGAAAGCTGGGAGGCGTAATGAAATGACATTGTTATGATCCTGAAAGCACAGGCAAACAGCTGATTAAACTAAATTTTAACACATGGAAATGATGATTTTTTTTTCCCTAAAACCTTGAAGTTCTAAGGCCTGACTAATGCTTTGTGAGTGTTAAAGATATTAGATATTAAATTCTCTATTCTCAAATTCCATATACTGAAACATTGCACTAAAATATAGTGATCCTTAATTTGGTGGGCGTGCTTAAATATAGTAATCCCTCTTTTAGTAGAACTGCCCTGGTTCACTTCCAGGAGACCTCTGCACCTCTGGAGCCTGAGGTAGACGTGGCCTATTTGAAAACTCTGCTGTGTTGTACAGAGAACGCTAATACTGTGCATGGCATTACTTTAAAGTAAGTTACAGCCTAAAAATGTTTACAAAAGTTCATATTCAGTTTTGAACAATTTAAATAACATTGAAATCAATGGGAATGCATAGAAGGGCCCCAGTGTTATGGAGTGTACACACTGAATTGTACAATTTTGTGATGTAAAATAATACTGTGAGCTATTAGGGCACTGTTTTCTTTTTATAATCCACGTCAGATTTCTGTACTGCAGAAACATACTTAAAACCCCCTAAAGAATTTATTATTTTTAGGTCTTTGGAGGATTTGTGCCCTTTAAATCCAGCCATATTTCTTTAGCTAAACCTGGTTGTGTGTAACTGTTAGTAATAATGAACTACTTTGCATACCTGAGAAAAGCTTTTAGCTTGCATTACAGCTTAGCACAGAATGCACAGGGCATAGTCAAGCAAAAGTAGTTTTGCCACTAATGAAAACAATCCTATATTTGCCAGGAATACTAAAAAATAAAAACAGTAGGTTTACCAATGTTTTATTCTTTGCTGAAGAATGAAAATAGAGCTAAATATGGAGATTAATAATGCATATTATTCTGGGGAAAGAATTTCCTTTTTAGCTTCTTAGATGTCATAAATCTTAAGATACGGTTTTCAGAGTTGCACAGGGTATTTAACTATTTCCTTTTTATTTCAATGGGAAATGAACACAGAAATTCCACAGGCCTGGATTTCCAAAGCACCTTGAGGGAGTGCTGATTTTATTCAGGTTTCTTCTTCATATTTAGGGAAGAAAATATTTTAAGTGAATATGCCAGCAGGGGTGTCCACAAATACCACTGTTTGGAAAGTATTTTTCTCAGCATGATAGAGAAAGACATCATAAAAGTACATAGTGGTGGCTAAAAAGGCTCATGTATAAATGCAACGTGTGGTTGCTATATTGCCAAAGTTACTCTAGCCTATAACTGTCCCCCACTACACTAGGTACTGCACATACAGTATAAAATAATCCATACACCCCCAAAAAAGCATAAAATCAACATGGAAATGAATGAAAAAAATACCACACTAACCTTACATGTGGGAAACAATTAATTGATGTGGAGGCTCTTAAAGTGATCTATAGTAAAAATACATCATTATAGCTTCCTCCTCAGTTTCAATTTCTGCTTCATTTGGAAACTTCAGGTCCTGTTAAAAAAAATTGCTTACTCCAAGATCTTAAATAATTAGCCATTTTATTTCTATTTAATAGGAGTCTAATAACTCTGAAGATCAGACTTCAGACTCTGTTGAACCTATCCATTTAATTTTCAGTTAGATACTACAGTGCCAAGGGACTTTGGGTCTCATAATGACACAAGTGGCAGATCCTAACTTGTTTGCTTTGCCACTGCATGAAAACCACAGCCAAAGTCCCTTGGGCACGGCACAACACAAGGAAAGTCAGGCTCAGTGATAATATGCCATGCATAGCCTAGACTACTGACCATGGAACTGTAAAATGCCGAGTGGAAATCACGAGGAGACAGCCATAGCTTGAACTCGTCTCCTTTCCAGGCTGTCAGGAATACGATCGGTTATTATTCTCCATTCAGTCCTGAACTCCCCTGGGAATCAAACATTTCACCTTTTTTCAGGCCAATTTTCTTTCAAAAGATAGCAGAAGCAGGTGCTCCAAGACATACTTAATAACTCAGTAGTACAAGGACTAATGAGGGCTATAGACTTGAATTCAGTTCCCTCGTCTACCAAATGTCAACTTCTTCCTTCCTTCCTGCTCCCTCTTCTTTCTCTTCCTTTTCTCTCTCTCCCCACTTCCCCTTCCTTTTCCTACCCTTCCTTCCATTTCTCTTTTCCATCAGATTTTAGTTGTCAGCCAGTAAAATACTGTAGAATAATACATTGTCAGTCACTCCTGTCTGAAGCTATCCCACACAAAGTTGGATAATTGAATATTTATGGAGGTTTGCAAGAGAGAAAGCATGTTTGAAACAAAGGAGACAGCCTACAACCTAGTGATAGCTTCTTATTTCCAATCAATAAGTAACATAAAATATTAATTATTTAATAGAGTGTTAGGAATCTGATCTCTGGTTTTCATGTGGCACTGATTAAGTTACTATTTCTGTTTCTCATTTATAGAGTAAATAATTTATACATAAACTACGTATGAGGAGTTTAGTTTATTTGTGTGTAAAGTGTTGCACATGGGGAAGGTTGTCCTACCTTCATATCTAATATGATGAATTCTGAGATGACCATTACCATTTAGGGACAAGGTATCAGAATCATAGTATAGAGATGGATGCTATGCTTAGTACTCAGCAAAGCTCAAAAAGATATAAACATTAGGAATTACTAGAACAGGAAGAGATAATGAAAACTGCATTAAACCATTGAATACATCCACAGTTTGCTGATACCAGCTATATCATGGACAGTCCTCTGACCTCACAAAATATGTATGAGAGCCAGAAATTTTTCAGAGAAAAGGAATTAAAAAGAATGGAATGATTAGGAAACTTCATCATGGAAGTAAAGACAACTTAATCAAGTCAGAAGTCTCCAAAATCATGAGTAGCATGGTGAGCAGTCATTTGCCTTTTCCAGCAAGAGAAATTAGGACCATCAAATCAGGGCAGTAGGACCTGACAAAAAAAAAAACAAGCAAAACAATCAAATAAAAATAAAATAAATCAAACAACAAACTGAGAATGAATTTGTATTAAGCCTGTGAAATTCTTTGTTGTCAGACGTTTTGGATGGAAAAATATATTGTGTCAAGAGGAGACTAATAAGTATTTTGGAAGAGAGATTCATTGAGGATTACATAGCAGACAAATACCAGCAGGCTTTTGGAATTTTCGAAGCTGATAATTGTTGGAGGCTGGGAGGCCATTAACAGGGGAAATATTGCATATGACTGCCCTGTTTGTACTCTTCAATAGGTGCTCACTTTTTTTTATTGTTGAAGTCAATGCAGTAAGCTATGATCTGAACAATTATAACTGTTCTCGTGTTCTTCTGTAATTCTTCCTTGCATATGGGACAGTTTCAGCAGTAAAGATGGGTTAAAAGTGTGCCCAAACCAAAGGTTATTCCCTGACAGCTAAACTGTTCTGAAAGAACTCGAAAAAAAATCCCCTCATACAGAGGTGATGCATAGATTCTCTGCATGATGTTTGAATGAGCTTTGTAACATGCACAAGGTCACACAAGAAGCCTGTATCCTAACATAGAGTTCAATTTAACTTTTCCAAATCTCAGAATAATTCTTTAGTCATTGCCTAGCAGATTTTATTAGTGAAGATTCTGTGGAATCAATGACATGATTTTGATACCTGATGATTTTGTAGCCTGAGAGTTAACAGCAGTAAGAGTAAAACATTCTGGCATCCACCCACGTGTTCATTGAAATATCTGTGTGTTAAATGATTCATCTTGATTCTCACATACTTTTTGATATTCTTGAAAGTTAGAAGATGCATTTGGTTATTTACAGAATAAAAACTTTTTTTCACAACCAAAAACATATGGGGGGGAAAGAGAACAGATAATGTTGTACCTGTCAGTCTGAAACAGCATTTATGGAAAACTGCCTGATATTGCCATATTTGTTCTAGAACCAAAAGCCAGAGACATACATGTTAACTCCAAAGCATTAGCAGACCCAATTAACAGCATTATAATAATTACTTGGTCAGCAACAGTTGGAGCAACACTTATTCAGCCTAATGATTAATTCTTAGCAATTCTGCCTCAGAAATTCACTGTAAAAGAAATCAAAGACTATTGTCTATACAACAGAATCCAGCATAACATTGTGTTGCGGGTGTGAACTGAAAGGCCTGCGTTTAGAATATTTCCTATAAGTACTTTTTGGTCCCTTAAAAATAATCCTGCATGTTGCAAAGACTAGATATAAACATGGGAATCCTCGTACATACTCTGCTGCTATTCAGACAACCACACTACATACACACTTCCATAAAATAATCAAACTTCCTCTTTAAAGTATTACATTTTCTTCTCCTCAATATCCATGCAGAAATCATTGGTCATATCCATGCAGGATCTCATTGGTCACATGGTTAAGCAATTGATGAGCTGACTTTCACAAATTATAAATTACTTTGTACTTTAGTCCTTATCTGAAACCGTCTCCAGATTCCTGTTACCACTGAACGATATTGAGATAAGTAAGATTTGAAGATTTCTACAACTATAGAATATATTCATAAACTTCAGTAAGTGATGGATGCAGAGTCACATTTATCCTCATTTTTAACAGAAATACTTAATCACTTTCCCTCCACAGTCATTAGTACCTTAATGTTCACTGTGACTCATTTTAAAGTCTCAGTATGACAGTGCTAATCAAAAGTGTCTTTGGAACCTCCTTTGAGTTTCTCAGATATATCCGTGTAGGGATCTGGCTCATATGTTATTTTTCCCATTCTTTTAAGAATTATTTTTTGCTCTAGGTGTAAACCAATTGCTGTCAACATACAGAATCAACAGGCAATTTAAGAAAAAATAATTTACATTTTCTGACATGCCTTCTGTTATTTTTTATCACTTGCCAATTAACTCCTAGTTTAATCATGACCTTAATTTTTATTTTGGTAAGTTATGTCTCTCTATCTTTCTGAGAGCTAGAATAAAGTCCCTTGAACTGATTATACCTAACTGACAAACTAGTGGCATTTCCTCTTTCTTCAGGGTTCTCAGTGTTTGAGTTCATATTGAAGGACCTCAAATCTTAATTTTCTAGACTCTGCTCAGGTCTTGGATCCATTATATGTTCTAATTAAATTATAATTCTCAAAATTATCCTTGAACTTCACATTATGATAATAAATTGTTTATTCTTTCTTCATCAGCGTCGTTATACTCCATTTTCTTTCACAATCTGCTTCATGGTAAAGAAAGAAAAGAGGTAAACCCCAGTGGTTGATTTTGGGGTTTTTTCAAGAGCAAAGCTCTTTTTCCACCTTGTCACCCAGCACTGACATTATGCAGTGCTTTAGGAGGTGTTCTTTTTATGGACAATACCCTGGTGACACAAACCAGAGCAGCAATGGCAGCAGCAGAAGCAGCTGAGGTGGTAACGTATTTTTTTGTGGATGAAACAGAAGAATTTGCCAAACCTGTGAGAATGTGACCCACAGGAGAACATCTTGCCAACTTTCTCTCCTTTATAACTTTTCCTCTTTCTTTTTCATTATATTTAACATTTTCCTGAGTTTGGTTAACTGCAAGTAGCTTATGGCAATGAACAGGAGAAACAGAGGCTGCTGTGATATGGAAAGTAGACAAAGAAAATACTAAAAAAAACTTGGAAAAAGTATTTATGAAGTGTTTGTGATCCCTCCTTGTCTTCAGATGTTGGTAGAAGATAAAGTTCTCCATTCCTGGCACAGTTCCTTATACACAGAAACAACATTAATTTATGTCTGTAATTACACCTATTTTGTTTTTCCCTCTCTTCCTTCACTTGACAAAGGACACCAGTCTTGGCTTTCAAGTTTCAAGTTTTCAAGTTTCTCTCAGCTGGACTCCACTACTATCTCTACAACCCATTTTGTATGGTTTTTTTCCTTAAAAATAACTAAAAAAGGAGGATAAGTGAAAAAATGTGGTACTCAGTAGTGTTTTCACACTACTACATTTGTATTCATCACACTTGCTGGCTTAAATCCAGATGCTAATTTTCACTTCTGTGGCCTTAGGAGTGAAGAGAAGGGTGTCTAGCAGACTACTTATGTCTTTTTGGTTCCACTTAGAGAGAAAACCAAAGTTTTCCTAGGCCTTTTAAAAATACATTCAAAATTGCTGTAGAGTTGTTACTAGACTTTGAGAGGTTTAGGATGCAGATTTCAGAGATGGTTTCAAATATCAGATATAGAGACAAAAGTTAAATTTAGTTAATTTGACCTGAGGACCCAATGTCTTTAGGATTAAAAGTCAACCATCAGGAGAAATCCACCAGACAACTATTTTTCAGTACTTTTAAATTTGTGATAAATCCTGATGACAGACAGTAGTGGTAACAACACTTTAGCTTTTTTTTGTATTGAATTGTTTCTGTATGACTGGTAAGTGAGAAATGTCCAGGCATTTGTACCAAACCCATTTTTCTACTCCTTTTTTGTATATCTAGCCCAATGTGCAGAAATATTCTGTGAAAAATCACTGTTGCAGGTTGTAATTGAAATTAAATAGAGAAAGAAGAAGCCCTGTTTGCCTCTATTGTGAAGAGAACAGCAACAAGGCTGCCTAATGGGCTTCTGCTCTACATGTTGCAAACCTCACAAAAACTCAGTAGTTGCATTAGTGAGACAGGAAAAGTGATGAGACAGATAGACATGCTACCTCCTCCGTCTCCTCTCCTTGTTACCCCCACATATGTAAGTAAACATCTCTTAATGGAGCATTTTAGATTTTGTCCATCCTTTCGTGTCCTTCCATAATCACGCACTGGGCATTGCTTTAGATCAGCCTAAATGAGAACTTTAGGTTTTCTGACAAGAGAGAGATTGCTTCACAGTTAAAGACAAACTGCTTCAAAAGCAAGAAGAGCTCTGTTCTTTGATACAGAAGCTAAAGCAAGGGCATATTCTTAAGTTTGAAATTTTTTTTCTCTTTGAGTAAGTGGGATATTTTCTTCAGGCATTGATGTTAAGGTTGTGACCAAAGACTAAAACACAGTTTTAACTAATGGAAGCTGTTACTTCCATATTTAAAAAAAAAAAACAATAGAATTTCAAAATCCAATTAATTCTGCTGTTTCTGTGTCACTGCATGAGTTAATTTAATGCATATAGATCCCTTCTTAGCATATCTTTCAAGTGCCTTCAGGACTATTTTGCAAAGGAAACAATCAGTTAGTTTTGTTATGGTTATTTACAAAGTATATGCGAAACTATTTGCACTGCGCAAGAAATTCATGCAACTTCTAATCTAATCAATCATTTGTGTCCACTGAGCCAGTTACCAGCAAATGTTTTCACTGTTGCAGATGTCTGGCTTGGGAAGTCTTGACATGATCTTTTCTGTGCTAAGGTTTTCACACCTGATCTAATTTAAGATGTACTGAACAAGAAAGTTTAACTAATATTTATTATCAGTTATCTATGCGTGTTTATGCATTCTTCTTTGGGAAGACAATCTATATCTCTGCAACAGCTTATGGGTATCATGTGATGCAGGAATTGCCATGGTAACTACCTTTATGCATTTTTTACTGCACAGCAAAATGAGAAGGTAAAAAAAGCTGCATAAGTTGTTGGCAACACAAGTTACAGCTGCCCTGGGTTTGTTTAGATCAGTCACTCACTGTGATAAAAGCATTGTCATTGTCTTAGGATAGAAAGCTTATATTTCATAGATTAAATCCAAAGGAGGCAAATTTCACTGGAAAACTGGTAGGACTTCTTGTATAATTGTAATTTACGGCAAAGAGGAAAATACTTGCTTACTCTTACAAATGAGAAAGAAAAGATATCTTTTGATTATTTATCCCAATGATGAGCTATTAGGCACTCTGTATTCTTCTGTAACATTTCTGCAGAAAGAAAACTATTTCTCAAATAAAGGAATTCACAGACTTTTATTCCTTGAGGAAAGTATATAAAGCAGCATTCAAAGCTTTTTCAGAAATATGAATGCAGTATATTCCATAAAATTTGATTTCTTCACAGAGGATTACTGTGCTTACTCATGCATTTTTCTTTGAAATGCTACATTTTGAGAGGTAGAACCCAAAATGTAGATGTGCGTTTTTAGGAGACAATAGTTGTATTTAGAAATGTATGTGCCCCTAGTACTTTAATTCTAATATCTTTCTCTTGAATTCCTATGTGTGAGTGCTGCCAAGACAGAGAGCAGCAGGATGTGGCATATAATCTTGTTCACTGGCAATTGCTCTGATCCTTCAAGGAACATTTATTACTCATTCATTGCATGTCTGCAAAGCCAAGAAGCTCTAAGTGGTTTATTGAAGTGCCCAGTAAAATTTTGTTTCTTGCAGTTCACTGCTTAAAGAAGAACAATAGAAATTTTATAAGTGGAAAAAATGAGCCTGTGCCCTTGAAGGGAGCCTCCAAAAGGAGATAAATATTTTTCCCCATCAAATTATTTAAAGCTCAACATGATGGCTAGGTTTTAAATCCTATGAGTTGCTGAATGTCTTCAGTGCCTGCAGCTTGATGTTACAGAAATCCCATTTAAAGAAATGAGAGTAAAGGATTGTTAAATGTCATTCCTAGCAGTTCAGCCACAATTTCCAAACTCTGATGTTTCAGTTGTCTTTCAGAATCAAGAATTGTATAGTGCTGAAATTAATCTCAGTCCAATCCAATTAAAACAGGTGTTTCTGTCTTGCTTATTTGCTATTAAAGGTAACAAGGTTCAGCAGTATATTAGAGTTGGAAACCGGAATCTGGTCATAGTGCTGCCAATAGCACTATGAGCGTAGTGGGTAAACGTGTCCTGGTCCTTTCAGTTTGCTCTACTTGGGTTTTCCTACCTATAAGAGAGCATAATGTTTTCTTTCTCTGTGAAGATCTCTTGGAGATCACTCAGGTAACAGATAAGCAATCAGTATTTTTTTTGTCATCGTTATGAAACAAAATGTTAGATCAGTTTTATTGTAGCCACAACATTCTTCTTTGCTGTCTACTCTTCTTCCCAACTTCATGGACCCAAGCAAGTGAATCAGCCATTCTGGATGGTCACAAAGTGAGATTGCTGGACCAGTACCTTTGCTAGTCTCATCCTATCTCCAAAATGTGTGCCAAGTGACCAGCGATTTCACGGAACACAGCAACCTGCATAATAGAAAAGAAATGCAAGGAATATTTTCCAAAAGCAGTATAAAAAGATATAGAATACTTACATTTTTCTTAAATATTTCTTTGAGGAAAAAATTCTTATAAATGCTGCATTCATAGTGATTTGTGCTTGTACTAGGAATATCACAATTTCATATCTGCACCTTGAAAGAAATTATAATAATTACATCTAAATTGCCCAGGCTCCAGAGCTGTCCACCTAGAACAACTGCCTCCATGTAAATTCCAAACTGGCAAAGGGCAAAGAAAAGGAAAAAGAAAATATTAGATTCCTCCCAACTTTGAACAGAGAATTCTGATTTTTAAAGTAAAATAGCTCTTGCTTCTAGTCTTTCTTCTTGTAGTCTTTCTTCTTGTCAACATCGCAGTCAGCCAGCTGCCAGATTTAAAAGCCCCACAAGGCTGCATTATTTTCCAGTTCTGAGACATGGACTGACGTCACTCCTTATATAAGACCACAATTAACTGAGTTTTCTCTTGAATTAGTTCCAGTGATTAAATTAGTTACATTGACAGTGCCTGCTGTACACAGTAACTGACTCTACACGTGTCTCTAATACCTACCAACGTATAGTTGTTTTCCCAAACTTGCACTGAATTTTATTTGGAGAAAAAGATATTACTGTTAATCTACTAAAGTTTATCTTTACCTATCACTGAAGTAGCCTTTCATATAGCTTTTGAAAGTCACCAGATATGTATCAAGATCATCAGGGGTCAAGACGTTATCCGAAGTTTTCGAGCACCAAGTTACATGCTCCACATGCTAATGCTTTCAGGAGGAAAATGGATATGTCTGATGTTTTCTCCAGTATTGATCATTCTCTGAGCGCTACAGGGACCTCTTGGCAGGTTCAGAGTGATAAAAGAATGTACTGAATATCTGTACAAAATACTCCCCAAAACCATGCAAAAATGTATTTTAAAATGCTACTTAAATAGAAAATGTTAGGACTTTAAATAGTTGAAAAGGCAAAATTTAAAATAGCTTTGGGGCTCTTAGAGGTTGCCATCCTTGCACATGTTACATGTGAGCAATGAATGCAATGTGTGTCAAATGATCCCTGAAAACTGTTACTGTACATGTGCAGAAAGGTACACAAATAGAAATTTCAGAAGCATCTATAACTCATGTATTTCCCAAATGTCAAGTGCTTAATTAAAATATTATTTTAAGAATAATTTTGTATCTTGAAAAGGTAAAAGTAAAGGTAAATTATATTGCATGAGATTCTCGCAGGCTGCTCCTTGTACAGTGTCAATGGTGTGGAAATCCTTGGACAGTCCATAGCTGCCACTAAAAATTATACGATAACATATAATATGTGTTGTCATCCTAAAAGGGGCTCAGCCTGAACAAAGAGGTGCTCAGCATTCTTTTTCTATTGGTGAAGGAATTGTGTTCTGCTAGGCTAGGTAAGAAATGGGCTGCTTTGCATACCTGCTACATCAGATGATGAAGCAATAGAAGCATTTCTTGATGATCTCATAGACTATGCTATTTCTCAGTCTTGATAGCAGCTTCCAGCAGTTTCCCCAGGTTCTCTGTGTGGTATTTGATGCTGCTGGGACAACAGTGCATATCTGTTCCTAAGATGTCTATATAGTAAAATTAGTTGCCTAATTAATGCTGGTAGTTGTCAGTACTTGTTCCTGAATAGTAAACACTACAGCAGAAAAATTTAGATTTGGGAACACTGCATGCTTTGGGTAAACATGTAAACAATTTATGAATGAAAGAAAAATTTGATCTAAAGATTTTTCTCTTTTTGTAATTAATGAACTACCCAATTATAATAGACAATATTCATAAAGTTTTATTTATGATTATGATTCATAATCTTTCTAAAGCTTGCTATTTCAGGTATATCATGTGTAGAATGACTATGTGATATATTTTTATATATACTCTATTTTAAAGAGCATCAACCAAAACTAAAAAAGTGATATAAATATAACAGCATAGCTATGTGCTGAAGAACGTTTTGGAGACACATGTCTCAAACTGATAACCTTTCACCTCTCCCCATTTCATCTGCACTTTGGCCTCTAATCTCCCCCCACTGGGACTCGTATTCATATTCCAAACCACGGAGCAGCTGTCAGAGAGGTCCCATTATCATCATTTTATTTCTAAAAGGGCACCTTGCCATAAAACATCTCTTGCCGAGATTTTTTAAATTCTCATGTGAAGGGAGTGATGAGTAGTAGACACATGGTTTGAAGGCACTTCTTTTGTAAAGAATCCTTAGTCCTCCCTTGCTGCTCCAGTGACTAATCCCTTCCCCTCCAAATGCTGAATGTGTCAGGAGAGCATATGACCAGGGGGAGGAAGCCACACGTGTGCACTTATTTTTGATGGTGCAGATTAAAAATTAGGTTGCTATAGATTTGCAAGATTTTTTTATGCCGTATTTCTGACAGTAAAGTTTTGAACTGGAGAAGAGGGAGAAAGACTTGGTTTAATAAGCTTTTAGAATACAGGAGGAATGTGTGCTTGTGAGACAAACTCAACACATTTGCCATATTTGATACTGAATTGTGTTTAGAATTTTAGATCAGATAATTATTTCTCTTCATGCCAATGTAGTCTATCTGAAAATCTTGAAAGGGATTCATCTTGCTGAAAGGAAAAACATAATGGTTGTCATGTCAAGCTCCTGTGCTTATTGTAAATGGTTCTACTTCTAATCAATTTGACCTAGAGCGGGTAGACTCCAGCTTCCAGGAATCAGAAATGAGGGATGTGAGACACATGTCAGTACTATGCAAAAGAGGGAGTAACTAGAAGCATGCAACTACATGTTGAGAGTTTGACCCTTCGCACATCATGTCACCAGCTCTTTTTTGCTGTTGTCTTATATAGTAGCCACACTGATGGGTTTTGTATATTCAAAAATGAAAATTTTCTCTTTAAAAATAACTGTTTAGAGAAACAGATATTACTAACTAAAAGATGAGGACACAACTCAGAAATACCACAGAGAGAGATGATATAATCCATGCCTCCTGCATTTTATTCTTTATGCAAATAAAGGACAACATCTTCAAAAGATATAACTCACCACTAGATTGGCAGCTTCGAGATAGAAAAGTGTTTTAATATTGTCAGTTACTATTTATTTTATATTCGGCATTTTTCTCAGTATTTGGATGCCAAAATGTTCTTTGTCAGTTGTACACTATGTACAATTTTCCCCCTTTACTCAGAACTATTCATAATTCATTGTCTGGATTTGGCTAACTATATTTCTCATGAATTTACAAATAAGTGAAATTTCTTATACTCTAGTGGCTCCTTGTGGAGTTGCCTTTTTCAGACTGAACTCCTGCACAAGATTCACTGTTTGTTGAAAGATTTTCTTCTACATTTGCTGTAATGTACACACAGGTTTTGATTCTTAAGTAAATAGTTATGGAAAATAACCCAGATATTTGAAGGCAGAAGTCCTTTATAGAGTAGTCAGCAGTTTCATTATATTCACTTTCAAACTGATTTGCTTCTTGGAATTTTGCCTGACGTTTTTTTCAATGTGTGTTAACTCATATAAAATGCACATAATGAAGTCTTCCAGAATTTAAATGGCAGATGTATGGGGGATGTTCTTACTCTTATTGAACTGGCCTGAATCATCTGAAGACAGTAGAGCTACTCTACAAAAGTTAAACCACTGCCTCTTTGCAACCCTGTTGCTTTGTTACTGTCCACATATCCCATCTACTTCTGTCCATTTCTGCAACATACATGACAAAATGAAAACATTCTGTCACTGAGTAAGAAGGAAACCTTCCACAAGCTGATAATTACTTACTTAGACAATTAAATCAGTATGCAATACTTTAAACATTGAAATTTTTAAAGCATCCTTTTGAATATTTGAGCTCCAGAGTAGCATGTACAATCATTGTATTTGTCCACTGAAATTTAGCAAAAGATGCACTACTTCATTGCACTCAAATGCACAAATATTTATCTATCTTCACTGAAATAAGTTCCATATGAGGCACCAGCTGATGGAGAATCCCTGTGAAAATGATTCCATGGGTGAGGTAGAACATTATGGATTCTTCTATCAACTGCCTAAAAGGGTTGTCATATGGGTAGATTAGGTACACTAATTTTTTGCTATCCAAATTGTCCTCTGGACTAAGGAATCAAATTAAATTGAGATTATAGATTGGGACTGGTAATTAAAGTTTGCATATATGGGCTCATAGATAGTGAAGCAAGGAACACAAGCTGGGGACTGGGCACTACTGTTCTCATAAGATCATTGGCTAATTCATCACACAGAAAACAGTATAGATTAACAAAAATAACTTGTCACATTAGTTGGAAAATAGATTATGACTGAGGCAAAGGACTGCTAGAAAATTCCTAGCAAAACGAGATTCTGTTTTATTTGAGATTATTGAATGCTCTCCGTGTGAATCAATTCCTTTTTTTCTCATTTCAAAGCTTCTAGACTGCAACTGAGTTATTAAATAAAAAAGGCAAAACTTCTCATAGATATTAAATACCTATTTTTCTTATTTCTGGGAGGACAGTGTGAGATAATACAGTCTGATTGTGGTCAGGAGATACACCTGATTGACAGCATTAGAACATTTGTAACTGCAACCAATATGGGAAGCCTTATTATAAACTTAAGAGGTTTTATTTATGACAAATTTTTCTGAAAAATCAGGATTAAAAACTCAAATAAGTGTCCTATAAGTTAGTTCTAATCTCCTATTTTTTGATCTTGTTCTCTTCCTAAGCATGCAATCAAGGCCCTTTTAGATTACAGTGCTGGGGAAACGTGGATCAATATCTGAAGCACTAGGACACCGTAGTGATGAGTATTACTGAAGAGTAAACAAGCAAATTAATCATTCTGTCTTCCAATCGGTATTTAAATGGGGTGATAACATCGAACAAGGAGGAGAAAACAACATATTCAATAGCTGCTCATTAGTTTGTTATTCATTTGTGTACTGAGCAACACGGAGGTCTCATGGAAAAATACATCAGTTCATTGGTTTTTCACAATACATATGGAAAAGGAGAAAATTAGGGTTGTACATGAAGATTTTCCTTCTGATGTCTCCTGTTAATACCTGTCTTAGCAATCATTACTCTTTACAGACCCACACATATATGTATATTAACACACAGTGATAGCAACAAACATTTTTAGCGAGTGTATGTTGTCCATACTCAGTTTGATGTCTGAGCATCATCTGGAGGCAATAAAAGACAAGATAAATTACAAGGAGGGTTTCTTCTTCTGTCTGTGGACTTAAACCTGCTTTTAAGCCTTAAGAGAAAGGAGAGATTGTTTTCTGGTTTTCTTTTTTTGAGATATAATAAATCTAATAACACTGAGTAGTGAGGTAATTGTCAATGTTAATGCAAAAAGCATAATGTGAACTTAACTAGGATAAATAGAGCTTTAAAAGTAACAAAGATAAATCAGAACTGTTACTTCACGTAGACATCTTCATTTCTTCCATTTGATATATAGATTATGTCACATTTTTGGGGTCATATCACAGTGGATGATCATCTAAAACATGTTGCCTTTAAAAACAACACAAAAATCAATTAGTAAGAGGATTCTGCTGAAAGACTATGCTTTATGAAGCCTGGTTTTGCTTACCTGGAAGTGTGACACTATAACAGGTTACTCAAAACCTGAGATCAAACCCTAATAATAAAGTATGATGTGAAATTTGTGTTGGCAGCAGAGGCAATCAGGTTCCTTATTTTAAACTCTCTATGGCCAAAGCTGGTTTTTGAGACTGTTGTTTCTCATACAGACGGGAGGAAAGGAGCGCTGCTGCACAGCACTGCCCACACACTGACAGCAGCACTGTCTCAGAGGAAGCCTTCAATGAGCTTTAGCTTTGCTGCCATATGACAGTAAATGTCATATTCCAGGCTCAGAGAGGTGAGGGAGGAGAGCAGAAAAGGAGAAAGGCATTGTCAGTGTATAATCATATGCTAAACTAATACTTTACTACCATAAAATGTCATTTTTTTCATTTTCACTATATTTTCTTAGTAAAGCATTTTATCCACTGCAAATCAAATATTAGCATGTAGCTAAATTTACCCCACCCCCTGCCTTCTGTGAAAGGATAAGGAGAATGATGTCTGCAAACCAAAATGTTCATTTGCAAACGCCTTATCAGGAATTTAATGCTGATTTTTTTTTCATATATTCAATTAATCAGAAGAGCAACAGAGGAAAAATTAATTTTTTTTCTTTTTATTACATATGAGATAGAGTGCTTTAGAGATTAACTGTAAACCTGTTCTAATTAGTGTCCAAAATCAGATCAATAACTCATCAGTATATATCTTCCCGTACTTTGCAAGTAATCACAAATTAAATTAATGGTCACACACAATAAATTAAATGATGGACTCCAGCACTTCTCCCCAGGAGATCAAAACCATTTCACTACAGATGACACAGGGTCTCACTGGATTTTATACTACTTATTCAGGCAACAGAAGCAAAGTCACAGTGGGATGTCAGGCTTCAAGTTACCCTATAGACACTTTTTGTCCATATAAACTCTAATGTATGCTCATTTAAAATATTTTTAAAAGAACTTTAGCTCCAAATAAGAATTACGTATGCCTTTTATTTTGGAGTGATTCATGTTTCCCAAAAGTGAACGTACATAACATATCTATACTCTGTTATTAAGACAGTTAACTTCCAAGCATCAACAATACAATTTTGCTAGTTGATTTTATTTCCTTTTGTAAGGTTTGGTTTTGCAGCCTGTTTTGACAGTGACCTTTAAATCTCTCCCCTTAGTCAGCTATAGGATACATTTCTGTCTCATTTTTTCTCACTTTCCTGTTTTTGTGTGCCTTTTTGCTTATGTTTATGATATTAGCACAGGATGAATCACAAAATTTATAATTTCATTACAGAAAAAGAAAGCTGAAGTTACTTGAAATGAAAGAAATAAGAAAGGAAATAATAGTCTCACAGGGAATGACTAAGTCACACTATCAACATGTTGCTGTTAAACAAGTTATGATCACTCTTTCATTTTTATAATGTAATTGGAAGTGATGGTTTCACAAGATTAAAGGAATCAATAACAAAAGTGAAATTAAGCACTTCCAAGCAGTGCTTCCAGATTCATTTTAGTCAAATAGGGGGGTTTGTCTAATGATATAATGCCCCTAGGTTGTTTCATTTGTTATTTTATGCGATTGTCTTTCTTGTGTGACTTGTCTTACCATTGCCACTACTGACAGAAACTTAGGTATGCATTCATGAGTGTTTCTTAGCTGATGCTGGAACCATCTGTCATTTGGGCACCATGGCAGGTGGACAGGTACCAGGACCTATACCTTCCCCAGTTCTACTCTGTGTCACTAAGTCATCATTTCTTTTTGCCTCAAATACTCTTACCAACTCTCACTGAGTAAATAGAATATATCAAGAGATTAAAGAAGATCAGTTCAGTGACAGAAGGATTTGAGCATTTGCCTGGCAAATGAGCGACTCACATTTGAGGCTCTGACTCACTGCAGCAGCCGTCATAGCCCAGGACTACTCTGGAGCTGATCCACTTTGGTTGAGAAGTCCTGTGAAGATAAAGCTTTCTTTGTGACAAAAAACTAACAAATGCCAGCAGGTTTGAACCTGAGGAAAATAGGTCTTTCTCTCTGTTCAGTTCTTCCATTCTGTTAAATGGGAACATAGACCGAAATCCAGTGAGAAGGAGAACTGCAGGTTATGTCCTACCTGGTGGAGGCTCTTCCAGCACAGTCCTTGCAATGTGGCATAGTGTTCAGTCACAGACACGACAGTGGCAAATTTGAGAAACTTTGTTTATCTTCCTTGTGTTGAAGTCAATGTCTTCAAAATACACTGCCTCATAGGGAGCAGAAGTGGGTATTCTGGTAGCGGATAGGGCCAAATTCTCCAAAGTTTAATAGTCTGTGCATTAAACTATCAGTTAGGAATAGATCTTCAGTGTGTCAATAGTTAAATGCTAAATAGTGCTAGTATTCCAACTCCACAGTAATTATTTCAGCCTGTATGTTTTCTGCTACATAGTTTTTGTATCCTCTCACATCCAATTAACGCATAAGAACAAACAAACCACTGATGGCCCAAAGGAATTTACTCTAAATAAAACATGGAGTATTTACATTTTGTAATACAAACAGTAAACGATGGTTGGAATGAGGCTGGTGTTGTATGAAAAAGTTTCTAGGTTAATAAAGATATTCTAAGACAAGAAAATAAGTGAACTAGAAAAACATATACCCTTTCTTTTTGCTCATACGAAACAGAGGTACATACACACAAAAGATGTCCCTTGAAATAATTGGCCTAAATAGACAATTCCAGTTTCTTAGATTTTCATTTCTGTCTCATTAATTATTGAATGTATTCATCATATAGAAATTATTATTGAATTTGACAAGAAAGGTGTATTCGCTTATGAAAAAAGGCAAATTTCAATCTTCTCAGTATGATCCAGACTATATCTGAAAAAGAAAGAGAGATCTGGTTTTAATTAGGTAGGTACGATTGGGATATAAGAAAAACAGGAAAAAAAAAAGAAAATTGTTTTTCCTGAAACTTGTAATTTAAAAAAATAATAATATTTAATGTATTTAACTACATTTCTAATGTATTTAATTTTAATTCTGCTTAAAATGAGCTGAAAATTTTGGAGGATGTATACACATATTTTATATGAATTAACTCTTCTTTTAGACTTTAGGCTGAGATTATTGTCATATTTTTATTATTAAAGAGCATATGTCAACAATAACTGGGATTTGCATGTTCATGTAATGGAAAATGCTAACTCACAAAGCATGGCCAGTCCCCTTCTTCATAGTCCATACTCTCAAATACCATCACATTCCAGTCAAAAAATAACTATGGGCTAAAGTAAACATAGATAGTCAGTCCTCACCACAGTGCAGCCAGTGCTGCTTTGTTGTTTTCTGTGTAAGACTTGTACATGTTGACAAACATCTTTTCATACATGACATTTCATTTGGTGCTTCATCTTTACGGGATAAACAGTTTGTTCTTTATTGATCCTATAATCAGACATAACTGCACAGAAAAACACAACTGAGGGAAAAGTTGAGCTTTGGTTGACCTTGTCTTTATACGATGCAATTTTAATCCCATAAAGCAACATTTACAAAACATAAAAGAACATTTTCACTTTCCAGATTAAAACTGAAAGAAATTTGGTTTATTGTTCTATTGTTTACCTTGAGGAAAATTATCATACCTTCCTAACAGACATATTTAGTTCATGGCCGTATACAGTTGTGACATTTAATCGATTATACAAAACCTAGTCTAATTAAATGGCAATCTTCCAATTTTAACAATGCTATCCTTTTATTTTTTTTTAAATGCTTTTTTAGCTAGTTAATTTTGTGCTTCCAAACATCATTTTTGCTTTTTTCACATGTCTTTTTTTGGCCTCAGTGTGACCTTTCTCTTTGATTTGTTGACTTTCCCAGATGCTACAGGAAGATGGAGAGAAATAAATGACTGAGTAGGGCTATCACACACATTTCTGTATTCTTCTAGATATGGATTTTTGTATCACTTTTTATGTAAAAATATGAGGAAATTTTTCCTTTTTCTGGATCCTTGGACATTCAGGAATCCACTCAAATCTTCTGAACACTGCTTTGAGTCCACACTGATTGTGTGGACCTTGACACATTTTTACAGTGGAAGTGCTATTCATCTGCATGGCATAGAAATAATAAGTCCAGCATTTCCTGTTATCATTTTTACTGTGCATGTTCTACTTAATTAGTTCAGATTTTTCAGTAAGTGTGATGCACAGGAAGCTTGAAAACCCTGGCAGGAGGAGTGTAACTGTTTGAATAAGAGAAAGAACTGCCATTCTTCAAGGAAACCTCTTTTTCATATTTCTTTTTCAAGACAGAATAGAGGTGCTTTGAAAAAGTACATTCTGTATTCAAGGAGATTGTTCAAATTGGGGAATATTATTAGCCTATTCATACCTCTAGAAATATTATGAACCTTAACTATATCAACTTAAATAAGTACAAAATACTATGTTTCTGCTATGGGAACACTAAAGAATAGATTATTCTACAATTGTGACCTAGAAAAATATCAGGATAAGTAACACAACACCAAGAATTTCCTGCCAATATCCCCACCCAGTTTTACAGACCTTTTGCAGGTTACTGTTCTGAAGTTCCTTTAGGATATCAGACTTAAGGTCTTCTCACAGAGAAGAAAAACAACCAAACTTCTTACGTATTATTTACGTAAATAAATAATAGAGAGGAGACTTATGTAAGAGTTTACTGTGGATACATTTTGATCAGGTCACAAAAGAATTAAAATCTTTCTCTGTACATTAAGATTTCTCTCCTATTACTGCTCCGAATATCTGTATATTAAGTACATATATATGTGCATATTGTATGCAAAAGTATGTGTGTATATATATATAAACCTAGAAGAATACTCTAACATGGTTCATTCAAAATTTTTAGTGAAGTTTTTCAAATGTGCTCATTTTAATACCCATTTCTTTGTGAATGGCTGCTGTCTTTCTCATATAAGTTTATCATTGGAAATAAAATTCTTCCTGTTGCTGATTGTTAACCAGTTTATTCTGTTATGTTGCTAATGATGTGTTTAATCTTTATTTTCTGAAAGAAAAGCAGTAGAGGAAGTGAATTTGCACATGTGTAAATTCTATATTGAGTGTTCAAGGTGGCACAGAGTAGCTGTGGATGATTTCACACTATTCAGTATGAATAGGCATCTTGCTATACCAAATAGAGCTGTATTGTTTGTCCATGTCAAATGTCCATCCAATTCACTACTCTTTGTGGACAGAACCTGCCATTTGATCTGCAGGGTACAAGCAACACCTTGTAATCAACTCCTTGTCAGCTGTTTGAGGTTGTTTTACTCTTTATAACGCCTTGGTCATCGGTTTTGCAAACCATCAATTTTAGCTGCTGAGCCTCAAAGACGAAGAACATAATTTGTTTGCATACTTTTTTGAGCAGACAGTACACCATTGTGCAACAGTGCCCAGCCAGAAGTAGCCTGAAGACAGATGAATTTTGAAAAGCTGGTTAAAGTGCAAGTGGATGCTGATCATCTCCCACAGAAAGGCTGAGGGGAGTAACAGCAGCTTCCTGTGCACAGTGAAGAAAGCCTGTAGTGAGTGCAAGGAAGAAAACTTGATTCAGTTGCATCAAAACACACTGATGAATGAAACATAGCTCCTCCTGGAAAAGGGCACTGGCACCATGAGTATATCCATGGTGGCAGAGTACATCTGTGAGAGAGACAGACTTTAAGTAGGAATTCAGAACTTACTACTTAATGAAACAGCATGCTTTAGTATCTAACGGGTTACATCTCCTGCCTGACAATATGTTTCATTACATTTTAAGAAAATAAAGATAGGATTGTTATGCACAGTTCTGCTTCTTCAGGGACTGACAAAGGTGCTTAATTTGAGGATTGTGAGTTGACCATATGAGAAGTTCAACAAGTCAAGTCTCCTTGGACTGCCACCAGTGCAACACGGACAGTGCCCAACAGGGAGCAGAAAGAGGAGGAAGGGCAGCTCACTAGGGAAATGAGCCACCAGCTGAGGGTAACCCAGCTGCTGGCTGTGCCGTTATTGATCAGGGTGCAGTCCCACAGGGCCTGAGCAGCGTGAGCAGAGCAGGGTGCTAACTCCATGGACAGCAAGGAAGTGAGTGAGCAAGGAATGAATCGGGCCAAGGATCCATACAGAGAGCCTTCGCAGGAGCAGTAGGAGGTGGGCCAGAGGCAGAACAGGAGACAAGGACAAAACATAGATTCAGTTTCTATTCAGGAGACAAACCAGAGACAGGGAAGCTCAGGCCTGAGCTGGAACGGGGCTCCTGGCTCATGGATGGGTGTGCAAGTGGAGGACCCAGGGCAGGATGCTCAGGGCTGTTAAGTGCCCTCATGGCCCTAACAGAGAAATGTGTTAAAAACTGTGTTAGGACAAGTCAAGGTGCATCCAGAATATGTTCATCAGCTTCTGAGCCAGCTTTTAATAATACCTTACACTCAGAATAGTGTTAACCACATACTAGGACTTCATATTCAGGTTTTTTCTTCTCATACTGAGCAGTACACAAGCTCAGTAGCTGCCCATATGTAAATATAATACATTTCATTCTTTACTGTGCTTTGGTTTACAACAGAGTGAAAGGTGTTACTCGAAGCTAAACTAGTGACATCAGAATTATTAGCTGGATCAGAGAGGATATAGATATATATCTAATTAAAATATCTGACTGTAGTTCTAGATCCTTTGATTATTTACTCTTAAATCACCCAGTGCAATGAAAATCATTCAAGCAAAAAACACAGACAAGTTCAAAATAAGTACAAAAGCACCTGCTGTTAAGTAGTTAATCTAGACTTAGACGAGCCTTCTAACTCCTTCACAGCTTATCCTGAAAGGAACAAAACATTTCATCTTCCTGAGGCAGCAACTAAGACTGTGATGTTATCTTTCTAACCGTATGGCTTTGAACTGTGACATTTATTCTGACTTCCACATTCATTCCTATTCTTAGTTTCATGCTGAAAGAGGACTTCATTCATATTTGCAGATATTCTTTTGTCACTGTTATCCAATCTTTACCTTGAGGCTTTCTTTTCCCCCATAGAAAAGGGTTTTATGAAATTTTGTCCATTGAATTTCATGATCACTTCTGAAAGCAAAGAGCACTTTATGATAGCTTTATTTCTGCAACAAAGAGTATGTGTTAACAGAAGGAATCTGACCAACTTATATTCAAATATTTAAAATATTGTCACTGATTGAGTGATACTATCAATATGAAATCATTTGAGGACGCAAAGGTAAACTTTTGAGGTGATATTCTAAAACTCAAAGCTTTTCTAATGATTTTAATGAAGCGTGGATTCTATCGCTTCCTTTTACTGAAAAGATAAGTAACTGATAAATAAAAATTTGACTAAAGATTCCTTCTCTTTTTTTCAACATAGTATGTGAGCAGGGAGTACCAGCTGGGGAACAGAACAGAAACGGAACAGGACAAAACCATCAAGTGACAGTGAGCACAGTCTGATTGATAATCTGAGGGATGCTTTGGATAACTAAGGGTTCTCGAAAAGGAGAACTGCACCATACAAGTGCAACACGTCTTCAGAGCAAGTCTGAATCTGAGTGCAGAAAAGTAATCTCTGGTAGAAAGGGCACAGTTCAGAAGAGGTTGAAGAGATATATTTTAGCAATGCTACGAAGTTGCACAGAAGAAATCTGGAAGCATTTATTGAGAAGAAATATAGGCATTTAGATGAAGGGTCGTGATCCCTCAACTGTCCTTTTCCTTAAAACAGATCCAACTGTTGCTACTTGTCTCCCCTTAATCATCTTTTGCAAGAAACCAATTATTTTCTCCCTTTTCCATTCTTTTTTCTCAGTCATGTTCCTGATGATCAGTTCCTGTATTTTTCTGTGAACAGGAGTCTGTGAAGAAGCAAAAATCTTCAAACCTGTCATGCCCCACTTCCTTCCTGGTAGAACGGATTCTTCTTCAATGCTTTAAAAAGGAAGTAAAGATGTCAAAGCAGAAGCAGAGAGCTAAAAAGAGAATGTGGAGGATTTTAGAGTGGAGTAGCATTTAAAGGCAGTGGTTGATCTCCCACTGAGTTGTACATGACTGAGCAGGGCAGTGTCTAATGCCTGGGTTAGAGTCTCTCCTTTGTTCTAAGTAATTAAAAGGTGTCAAGCTAACAAGAAAATAAATTACCTATACTCAATGAAACAGTTCCAGAAGATAGAGAACCTGTAAGATCAGACTGAAAACGAAGAATTGATTTTAATTTTGTTAATTAGCTTTCATTTTCTGAGCAGTCCACTTACCATAATAAATACTACAGTACTTTTACAGACCCGATTTATCCCACTTTTGAACCTTTCAGGATGTTTCCATAGCTACATCACAACAGTCCATCAAAACAATTAGCAGTGACTTCATGTGTTACCTGACTCAACACCTCATGTCAGCTAGCCTGTTGGTGAGAAACACTTGGGCCTTTACTCTTCTGTCTAGTGTTTTGCAGCCTTTTGTTCAGTTTTCTGTTTCTACATTCTTCTATTTGGTACAAGAAAATTATTGAAGAATAAAAATTTTGTTAGAAAATACTTGCTTTTAATATAGGATTTGTTGAATTTACTGATTCCTATAGTTCCTATCCAAAGATGAATGGAAAGTAACATTATGTTTCAGGTGAGGAGTTGTGTTGCAGGAGCAAGAAACAAAACCAATTCCAAGAACAGCAGTCTGTGTTGCTTTTCATTTGCTTTAGAGAATGCTGATTCACACCAGCTTTTAAACTAACACAGATTAGTCTGTCTTTCCAAGTTTCATGGCAGTGGCTGTCACATTGATTCTCCTGCTCCTTTCTCTTCCATACCTATTCCAGCCACTCTTATGAGAGGAGGAAAAGCAATGTGGATTGAGGTGTCTCTCCCACCACGTATTTGTGCATGGTAGGATGACAAGGTGGACAGTGCAGGATGCTGGGTACTCAGCATACCTCCAGGCTGAGACATAAGCTATTAAATCCATGTCAATAGTAGAATTTGTTCTGCAGTGACTATAACTTTAAACACCCATATTAAAGAGAGACTAAAAAAATGACAAGAAACTACAATGGTCCTTTTTTATACAAAAGGATAAATAGAGCATTTTATTAACACTTTTTGCAGCAACAAAAGTGACACAGTCCACATCTTTTTCATTAAACACAGCAAAAGCTATGGTCACATTTTACATCACTTTGAGGCACAAAGCAAAATATTTTTTTCTTAAGGTCAAGGTATGATTTGCATTAAAAAAAAGGAGAAGAAACAATCCTCAAGTTGTATATTGCGGTAGCAGGGTTTCCAATCACTAGCACAATACAATGAACAGACCAAGAATCCAGAATGGATTATTACATACAATAATAATCATTTGATTGAGTTAAGAAATGGATCGTTGTTGTCATTTTAGAGTATTAAGAAGTGGTCTGGTGTTGCTAACTTCAGTTTGATTCCATTTGGTTTAATCCCAACAACCCCAAATATATACAACAAGCTAAATGAAGGTTAATATATAGTCTAGATTATGCACTTTGTAATGCATTGCACTTATTGCTTGGTACACTAATGTTGCAGTCACTGTTGACTGTTGCTAAAAAGACAAGCGTGATGCTTGTTGGCTTCATTCAACCCAACACTAGTTATTTGCCACTTTGGTTTATTGTGAGTTTATATGTTACTCATATTCAGTGTCCATTATTATTATTATTAGGTTTAATCGAAAGACAGATAAATTTTTTATTTCAGGGATTTCTAAAATAGCAACATTTTCTATAATTACAGTATCTTAGATAAACTTATATCTATGTATACAACTGTGGCACAATGTGTAAAAATATGAAAGCTATTAAGGGAAGAATAAGATTTAAATTATTCTCTTTTTTTCTATTGGCTTCAAAATATTCTGCAAAACAAATACATCCTTTTTCATAGGGCTACTTACTCATAGTAAATTTTTCTTTGGAATTTTTGTAAAAGACTATATCTTTTTCTAGATTTTTTTTTCTCTCTCTCTAAAGACACCGGTAGAAAGTTGGACTATACGGCAAAGTAAAGAATAATAAAGCTTGGTTTTTGATAAAGAGTTTTGACAATCTGCATGAAAAGTCAGATTTAACATTATATATTGGTTTTGTATTAGTTGATAAATGAAGGGAAGAATATGACAATGCCTGTAACTTCATTAGATTCTGTAAAGAATAGAAATAAGAATTTGTGCCCAAACATTCAGTATAAAACTCCTAAATAATTCCTTTATTCATCACAGAGTATCCTGCAGCATGTAATCACAATAAACATACAATATGCCCTATTTGTTATTTAGGCTTGATACAATTGCCATTAAAGGAACTGGATCAATCCTCTCTAAATGCCTAAGACTCAACCTCTCTTCTTTAAGAAAGCTCTTGTCTTAGGCTAAACACACAACTCCTACATTGCACTGAGTAAACGTGTGTATTTAACACAATCTCTTCAATACAGTGTAACAAATATATAAGTGCATTTTTAATGGTCAAGTAATTTTGGCTTTCTAAAAAGAGCATTAGGTGTGCCAGCTCGGTTGCTTAGTTGTGCTTTACTCCTTAGTTATGAGTTTTAGCTCTTGTATACTGTAAGTATCTAATTGCCTCTATAGTTTTGACCAGTAAACCCTTAAAACTCTAATGTTTATAGAACAAATATAACCTAATGAAAGTGATGACATGTCACAACTCATACAGATTGCACTTTAATGGATTTTTTTACAGTAAGACCTTCCTGTTTGATATGTGTTTACATGTTTATACCACATTTTATTTCTGTGTGCAAACAATCACAATGAATTTAATCACAAACACTACAAAATATACCCAATATTTAGGTTTGTTATGAATAATCTCCTTCCTTGTAGCTGTATGAGTCTTGTACTTCCTCTTGTACAAATTCCTCTTTTTTCTCCCAGCCACTAGGCCAGCCACCGTTGACCTGGGTTGTAGCACCATAAGACTTGGTGGTACCATAATTTACATAATTCTGAGTAATGTCCCCTGTCTCTTCAGCAAGTTCATCTTCATGAATAAAGCCACATTTCTCTTCACTTGTCTGTTCAGGGTCTGCCCAGGGCTGTTTCTCTCCTGAAGCAAATATGCCATAGAAGATAACACCACCATAATGAACTAAAGCAGCAATGAGGAAGACATACTGCCACTCTTCACGTGTCTGTAAAGGAGAAATTTGCTAAATCAGATGAGCTGAAAGATTTAAATTATGGATTGTGGCTGTGACAGTCAGCAAAACTAAAATATTTACATGTCTAGTTTCCAGTTATTCATATCCACCTCCCTTTGAAAAATCACTATTCATTAGCCTACTAAACCATTGACCTAAGGAGCATATTGTGAAGCATGCTTCAAATTTGCAAGTTCCTGGGTGCTGTCCTCCAGAGGTCCCAGACTAATACAGTATCCTGGCAAGTTGTACTGCAGAAAGGTCTTTTTCTTGAAACTAATAGTATTAAACTGGAAGATTTGAAAACTGCATTGCTGTTTACCTTGTTCTTTGTCATTGCTCCGACAATTATAGGGCAAACCATTCCAGACAAGGTCCCGACTCCATTAGAAATTCCCATTAAGATGCTGGCATACCTCGGGGCAATGTCTAAATGGTTGACATTGAATCCTGCAATGCAAAGGTCAGCAAACATTCACACCAAAAAGCAGAGCATTCCTTCAGTTCTGGAAAGTAATGTTATCGCTTGGCAGTTTTACTATGACATATTTGGGCTGTTTAATTGAATTTCTTTTTCTCTAAAAGGTTAATGATTGTTAAGTATTCTCAGAGAGACGATGGAATTCAATTTTCTTTCACAAATATATTATATACCCATACAAAATAATTTTCTTCACAAAATTGCAGTTTAATAAAAACCCAACAATAACTCAGTAGTGACTGGGTGGAAAAGAGAACTTAGAACTGGCTGGGAGAAAGTTCATACTTTTGCAGTGTCATTCATGACCATTTCATGCTGTAAATAACATGTCATTTCATCTTCCAGCTTGTACCACTTTCCTAATTCCCACATTTTTCTTTTTGTTATACAGAGCAGCAGAAAGTAGTTCCCTTCTTTTCTCAAGTGATAAAGTGAAAGGGAGTAAAAAGACAGTAACCATTAAGTGATTTATTAATAAATTTTGTAAATATTTGTTTCTTCTCTTGCAGTTCCAGCAGCTTAATTCTGTGCAAATTTATGCAGTAATTATTTAAATTATCTTAGAAAAAACATGTGCTTTTCTGAATTGACAGGATTCATTGTCCTGCAAATAAGCACTTAAGTAAGTGAAAACATAAAACTCATTCAGATATAGAAAGATAATAAAAGGGAAAAGGCAGGCAGTATGATATGAACAACTATTAAAGAAAGTGCAATACACTTTTCAAGTTGTCTGAAACAGGCAGGATGCCTTGCAGAATACATGGATTAAGGACAGATTTGATTAAGGAGAGTTTAGATGTTTGGCACAAAAGAAAAAAGAGCCTGTTTTAGACATAAGGAAGCAGCATGGGGGAGGATACTAGAATCACAGCAGGAAAACAAGGAAAGGCCGTGTGACTCGTGTTTGGGAAAGGCAAAAGCAAAGGGGTGATATATCAGCAGGAAAGGGGAAGAGCTGAATTTTAAATTAAGAAAAAAAATACTAGTACTTAGGCTCCAAAGTAAAAAAAAAATGCAGCGATAACAAATCATTAACTAATACATACTGGGAAAAAAAAAGTACTAAAAGGCCTATATTTAAAAAAAAAGACATACAAATTCAGGTATTATTGTATAATATCAGTCCATTTGTGCTATATGCTTAATTTCAAGAAAAACATGTGGTGTAGATTAGCACCTCACTGAAAAGAAAGTCTAATTTACTGCAATGAATATGGAAAACATTGAAGTATAAGGTATAGAAATAATATTTTATTAGAAAAATAATCTAATATAGAATATGCACTGATTGTGCTTTCCTTTGTAATGATCATAAATAATATCACTCAGAGATTCAAGGTTTGTTTAATTTACAGTGAATAAAAAAAAAGAAGATATATCTATTAAAATAAAATCATTTGCCAAGAAGAGTAATATAATCTTACCAGATATGGCAAATCCACTAAAGCCTACAGCAAGCACTAAGAATGAAATAGCCACTCCTTTACTGTGAGAATATCCCACCACTAGAAGAAGAGTTGCTTCCATACCAAAACCTGGGGAAATCATAAAGAAGACTGGGCATAAGACTTCATTCTCTTAAATATTGCAGGCCTTAGGATATAGTAACATTTCACAGGAACACAGAGGCAAAATATTACCTCCATGTGAAATATAATCAGGTATTTTTTCCAGTCATGAAAAGCACCTGTTCTTGCTGTGTTAAATAATCCTTATTTTATTGTTCGTATGTTAATTTATTGTTATTTTCTACCAGTTTTAGGATGAAAATAAGTACTAGTGATCTGGTTAGGTCATTCCAGCCAGCCTTAATGGGAATATGCACTTAACCTGCTTATGAATTTTGTAGCTCCTATCAAAGCCAGGATTCAGCTCACATGACTTTAGCCTCTCAGAAGCCAGATACATAATCTCAGATAGTTTTCTGGGCTCTCTTAGTTCAGAGAGTTTTTAGATGAGGAGCTAAATTCAGTGAGTAGGTAAGGGTAGAGAAGATACCTATCTTTTTCTTTAGCAATCACATCTGTAACACACACACAAAGTATTGTTTCATAAGTATATAAAACCATGCCATTTGTGTGTTTACTGTATAAAGCATACTATATGGTCATCAAATCTGTACAAGCAGCTTTTTAAGAAAATAGGAAGACTTACCTCCACAGTTCATTATTTTTCTCACAGTAGTGGTTGAAAGAATCTGCCTGCTTCTTAAAAAGTCTGCAATTTGTCCCCCAATAGGAACAATAATTGTCATCACTAAATGCGGCACAGCAGACAAGATACCCACCTAAAATAATCATTAGAAGTAGCAGAGTATAAACCGTAAGAAAATACCGATTCTTCATTTTCTGAAGTATTCAGCAACTGACTAATGGTTTCTCTTGTGTTAAAACTGGTAATCTTACCTTGGTTTATTAAATTAACAGAACTGAGATCCTAAGTTGTTATTGTATTTTATGAAGAGCAGCCAGAGTTTTCAAGTATCTCTGGTACTGCGACACTTCTTGCTTATAAGTTGTTTCAACAGTGTGTGTTTAAGCTAATATTTTTTTCCTGACTCACGGCCCCTCTGTCCATTCTTTTCAGAAAATTTACAAACAAATGTGTCACACTGAATTGCCATGTTTCTGTTGGTGATGTGTTTGGTGTAGCGTTGCCCAGCAAACCTAATGTGCCTTGAAAGATTCCCTGCGGATCACCCTCACATGGCACAATGGTCATTTGCCTTTGATTCCTGACCATCCCTCAAGCTTCAAATTTCACATGAGCAAAAGATATGTGTGAGAAACCCTGTATGTATTGAAAGGCAATATACTAAATATCCATTGAAAATATGACAAATACTATACACAGTAGCAAATTCAGACATAATAATTCTGTGATAGCTGTCCCAAGTTAAAATAATATATTTGAAGTATTCCTTCAAAGCAGGATAAGGTATCTGCGAGCATGGCACCAACTGCCACCTGCTATCTCCTGTCAAAATAACTGCCTGCAGATGGTCTGGTTTAGTCTGAATGGTATTTTCTAATAGGAAATCATAATTATTGTGTATATCTGAAAATGTGCTTACTCCCAAGGTTTTTTGCATATTTCCTGTCTGAACAGAATATCAGTCTGGCCTCGTGTCTGACGAGTTACATCAGCATGCAGAGCAGGTACACTCTATGAAAATAGAAAAAGGTTTCTTTACTATTCAATTGAAGTAGTGAAATTGTGTATTTTATTGCAGTTTATGTATCTGGCAACTATGTTGTGACCACTCGCTTCATTTCACAGTTCTGCTTTTCTTTGAATAGCTCTAAGAAAAATCTTCTAGGGTAAAATATCAGGTTAATTCTATAGGATGTGGCCATTCTTCTTGCATGCATAACATATTTCAAGCATAGTAAAGCTTCTTGATATAACTCCAGCTAAAGATGGAAGCCCATCTTTATGCAGGATATCATTACGTAAGTTTGACAATACTCCACAATATAACAACACTTTCAAAGCTCCTCATCTAATTGTCACTTACACCACAATTTAGGGTGACAATATCTCATGGAACAATGTCAAAAGAGTACAAGTCTTTCAAAAGCACAAGGCCCCATCACTTCCACAAGAAGGAAACCTGTATTAGTAGAAAGCTCACTACACACTCTGAAGGCTCATTTGCATGTATCCTTATTGACATTATGAGTCTGATTCAAAATTCATACGAGTTAAATGGAACCTTAGATCATTCTTAGGTCTCTTATTTTGCCACCATCTGGTTTTGCTTCCTAAGTGAAAAAGGGGGAACAGCTTATTAACACCATATTAAAGGGGGATGTAGAAACGTGATAAATTGTACTCTCTTTCCTAAAACTAGATGCCCCTGCTTTTCAAAGTGCACCTGGGAAAACAAAACTACTTGCCAATGATTTCTTTATAGCTTTGATGGGATCCTGGATCCCCAAGGTGTCAGAGACAAGTGTAATGGGTCTTTTGATACTTTTCTAAAATCTTGCATGATCTGGATTCAAGCACTTAATCGAAGGACTTTTTGAGATATGGCCCCATCACTAGACCTGATCCTGCCTTCACCTTCCCCTACCCAGTCGTTTGTCACTGCTCTTACTTCACTCCTATGTGTTGGCCAAGAGACCAGACTGTGAGGGATGTAAACCTGTGGTAAAGACACAGAACACTGAGCTTTCCTCCCCCAGTAAATACCACAAATGTGACTCTGATATTTACTCAGCTAAGATAAAAGCTTTGCATTATTCTTACGTACCTTGCTTATTTCAAATCCAAACACTTCCTCAAAGTAAGCAGGCTGACTAATAAGCAGCAAGTAAAAAGTCCAGCTTCTACAGAAGTTTGCAACAATTATTGCATAGACTGGCATAGATGTAAAAAATTTTCTCCATGGAGTTTTGTATTTCTGAAACATAGAAAGGGGGATCCAGTCAACATCTTGACCATTATCAACTATCTATTTTGTCTTTTCCTATCTATTATTTTTACCTGTTCTTCAAAAAGCTCATATATGCACAACTTTTTGTGTCTAAATTCCGATGGCTTCAATTATCGTGAAGTACCTGCATACATGTTTGGATGAACAAAATGGAATTTAAAAACGTAAACAAGTAAAAAGTACTGCAAAATGTGCAAGAGGAGAATCTAAGTGATACTAAGGTGTGTCACAACACTCATGTACAAGTGCCATTATCTCAATCCTGTAAACATAAACATGCAAAGTCCAAAATAAAAATGTGCCTTTAAAAGACATTGTCACTGTATTTAAGGCAAGTCAGGTTTTACACTGTTTGTGCACTATTTCCTCTAGATGTACTTTAAGCATATATATTCACATCTAGATCTTAGTCTAAGCATTCTGAATATATTTTTTTTTATCAAGCCTCAGCTGAAACTGCTTGGTCAATAGATTTTTTTGTTTGTTTTATTGTATTTTTAAAATGAAATGCATAATGAAAAAACAAGATGACAGATGGACAGAATACAATCCTGCTGAGTCCCAGCACCTCTCCATGAGCTCTTGATTCTGCCCATCTGCGTTGATCCAAATACAGGATCCAGACCCAGATGAGTGTTTGAAAACCGCTTCAGCAAGTTTTCAAGCTGAATTTGGTATTCTGTTGACTCGAATACTGGCTTTTCTTCAAAAAAAAACAGCCCGTAGATAGATACATGCAATACCTTGTATATCCATTAAAGTATAGTTAAGTGAGAGCTGAGGATTAAGTGTGGCTTAGTTAATGAGAAGCCAGCCAGAAAAGTTAACTTGATACTATGGGAAGAAATAAATCACTTCAAAAAAAAAGAGTTTAATCAAAAATCATCAGTAAAAAAATAGATTAAAAAATCCAACTTGTTAGAATTATATGGACATTCTTTGAAATATCTCATTTCACACGAGATTTTTAAAAGCACTTACAAGTGTAAGAAGCTGTGAACACTGCAGAATGCCATTAAATATCAGCCCAGACTCTACCTCAAGAACACCTAAAAATGTCAGCTATCAAAGAAATGGCTCTGTAATACTTCAAGTTTCCTATTTAATCTGGATCAAAGTTTTTTATGAAGAGAAAAACAGTTTATTCCTGAATTCAGTCAAGAACCAATGATCTGACCTATTAGAAAACATAATGAACAGTGGTAGTGAGAGCCAGCTGGGAGTGGATGGTGTAAAAATTTGAGCATAGGAAGTGAGGTTTCAGAACAAAAATTGTGATGATTTCTTGAGTTAGTAAGTATGGAGGCAGTTTCTTTCAAGCTTTTCAATGGTTAGAGAAACTAGAAAATTAGTATTTAGTGTGATAGGATTATTAAGTGGTTAGAAAATTCTCTGACTGAATAGCTCTTTTTTAGGCCTTGAGAACTAAACAAGTATAGACCTAAATCAGATTATGAGATGCTTGATACCATGTTTGTAGCAAAAGTATCATGATAATACAAAATATTCTTATGTTCTAGTATACCCCATTGCAACTTCCAGTCTTTCTTGCAAATGAAACACTGAACAGCCAAGATTTACTTTTTTTGAGGTCTGAGGACCTCAGGAGCCACTGAGGAGTGCTTTACCTCCAGATTATTTTTAGGAAGAAGAAAACCTTCCAGAAGGGATCATATAGGAAGGAAACGAACCATTTGAACTCAAGGTTTTATAAAAGTCTCAATAAAGCTGAAATTTCAAATGTAGCTGTAGGCTGTTTTTAAGGTAGAAAAAGAGGCATGAATTCCATATCATGCTTTTCGGTCTTAAAGAGGATAGGTGTCATTTCTTTTGTTGTTTTTTTTCTATTTGGGTTTTTTGATTTTTATTACTATCTCATAGGAAAAGTGTATGTGAGTAATATTCTTACTTCCATTGCGCCTAGGAGGTTGGCACTCTCTCCAATGCTCTCTTCTATGTATCTCCTTTCTTCATCTGTGATCGTAGGATGCTTTGCAGGACTCTCATATGAAACCAAAAGCCAAAACATATACCAGACTATGCCGAAGCTCCCTTTGGAATGGAAAGAAAGACTTTAAAAAGAGTGCACAGTAAAGCAGCAAACAAGGAAAAAAATCTGCAAATAATTATAAAAAACGTAAATGTCAATTGTTGTTACTGTATCTCTATTGAGCTCTTCTAACTGGAACTTGCAAACAACATTTGTGCAAAACACATGCAGAAATGGAAGACAGTGAAGTCTTCTATATTTCATTTACAGAAGGATTTCACTGTAAGTGAATATTCAGTGATACTTTAACCTCAATTTGTACAATGCAATACAATGAAACAGCTTCCATTTCATTTCACCAGACTGTAAATGAAGTTTCATCCCACTTTAAGCCACTGTTGTTTGATTACTGCACTGGGGTTTTTTTATCTGTAAAATACAAGATTGTGGTGTTGTTTTCAAGACAGCAATGTGTTTCCTGACTAGTTTATTAAATTTCTGTTTCCCCTTAATTCACATCAGTGTTAGACTGCAGAATGAACTCCTTTGGGATATTTTTTTCATCAGTGAAAGTTAAGGTAGCGCAACTGGAATGAATGAAGTTTGTAGGTCTTCAGATAAAAATCAAGACAGTTACTCTAAAATTACAGTTGGAGATGTTACATGATTTGAGAGACTATAGAGCTGCACTTTAGTTTCCACTACTTGTCCCAGAAATGATGAAGGTTTCACCGTGAACCAGCTTCTGTTCTTACTTAATGATGTTGCATTTCTGCTCTCTCCTTTAAATTCTGTTCTTTCATTAGTCTTTTCCTAGACTGTATTTTTAGCTCTATGGATCCACTTGTCTTTTTTTGGCCTCTTAACAATAGCTTTGACATTTTAGAAAGGGTAGAGTACTGTCATACAATATCAGAGTGAGATGAGCAAAATGCATACCATACACATAGAACACAGAAGACCACCCAGTATATTGCACTAGAATTCCAGCTAAAGGCATTGCAATGACAGCTCCTGCATAGGAACCTACAAAACAAGCACAGATGAAAATTCAGTATCAAGATACTTCTACATTACAAATGAAAGAAGAAAGAAAATAGAAAATTACTTACCACAAAAGGAAGTGGTTGCTAACCTACTTCTTTCTAATGGGGGGGCCCACTTGCTCCAAATACCATGGCAGGCAGGGTAGGTGACTCCCTGGGGAATGGGTGTGCCACAAGTTAGCTAATATTGATCAGTCACTTGGTTCATTGTTTTTGCATGATTATACATTTTAATTGCTACAAACAAAATTAGAATTCTTGGCATTTCTCTGAGCTCAGCCATAGAAAAAAATCCATTTCTATTAAAGTTGAAATGGGTTTTGTGTATCACTCCAAATCATTAAAGAGGCCTGATAAAATAGATAGAAAACATAATTATTTCCTTTTGCTCCCCTCCCCTTTCCAGGAAAAACTACAAAGGATTATAAAGAGAGAACCTTCATGCACAACTACCAGAGTCCAGGGAAGAATGAAAATTCAGATGCTCTGGGGTCTTTCTAATGCTGGACTCATTTCCCTAACCCTCAGTTTTGGTGGCCTTCTATCAGTTTTTGATCTAACATCTAAAGTATAATTAATGAAATATAGATTACTGTTCCACTGCTCTAAGACTAGAAAAAAAAGATCAATGAGAAGTTAAATATGTAATGTTGAGACAAGTTTTTCACTGTCTTTGTCTTTAATGAACCTTCTTGAGTGCTTAAAGCACATAATTGAATGGTGTGTGTTGGCTTGATTCTAAACAAATTACTTTTTAGATCTGCCTTAAAAATGAGCTTTTAACTTAATACTAGAAAAAACAAATAAAAATCATTACATGTCGCAGTGCTGAAATTTTGTACAAATGTACAGTACTTTTCCACAAAATTCCTGCTTAAGAATTATTATGATATATGCATAGTTATATAATCATAGCATCTTCCAGTTGGAAAAGACCTTTGAGATCATCGAGTCCAACCATACCCACCTTCTGTTAAACCATGTCCCTCAAAAACTCATCTACCCTGTTTTTAAACACCTTCAGGGATGGTGACTCAATCACCTCCCTGGGCAGCTTCTGCCAGTGCCCGACCACCCTTTCAGTAAAGAAATTCTTCCTAATATCCAGTCTGAACCTCCCCTGGCACAACTTATGGCCACTTCCCCTTGTCCTATCACCTGTCACTTGAGAGAAGAGACCAACACTCGCTCTCCCACAGCCCCCTTTCAGGCAGCCAAAGACAGTGATGAGGTCTCCCCTCAGCCTCCTCTTCTCCAAGCTAAACAACCCCAGTTCCCTCGGCCATTCTTTGTAGGGCTTGTTCTCCAGTCCCTTCACCAGCCTCGTCGCCCTTCTCTGGACGCGCTCCAACACCTCAATGTCCTTCTTATACCGAGGGGCCCAGAACTGAACACAGTACTCGAGGTGTGGCCTCACCAGTGCCGAGTACAGGGCCACAACCAACTCCCGTGTCCTGCTGGCCAAGCACACCTCTGTACAAGCAGATCACTTCTCATTAAATGATCCATATTAGTACGTGTATACTTTAAAAATTGCCAGATACCTAACTTCCATGCACATTCTGCACCCTCTTTTGGAGTCTTTTTGTACAATAAAGCACATAAGTTAAAATCAGCTCGCGCAACAGAAGTGTGTAGCCCTGAGGAACAAAGAACCAGCAATCACAGGCTTAAAAATCTGTCTTTTAGTAAAGAAACAAACAAAGAAATAAATTTAGAAGGCATGCTTGATTTTTTTTCTCTCTTCAATCACAGTAAATCTCTCATTCCTACCAACAAGAGGATGGTCAGGGACTGTGATAGAAGCTTAATTCTTTAGCATAAGCCTGTGTGGCTGGACAGCAAGTAACTGTTGAGAACAGCAGAAGTACAAGCCCTGTACAGGGCAAGATTTCAGTAAAACTTCAGTTTTAAATAAAAATCTCCCTGGTTACTCAGCAAGGGAAAAATTTGCTACGTAATTTTATAGATGAAGGAAAATCACATAGCTGTAATTCATACATTGAAATCCATTACACTGAAAATTAGTAATAGACAGAAAGCGATATTTATTTTCCCCTGAAAAGGCACAATTGCTAATTAAAATTATCAAATATCTCACATTTACTGGTTATTTTATGACTGTTTCATACCTCTACAAGGCCTTGCAAGATCCTAACGAAGATGACACACCCATAGTGCACCCTGGCTGCAGACGGTATTAACATGTTGAGGGAGGATGTCAGAAGTATAGCAGCACCAAATACTCTGTGAAGGTGGGGAAAAAGAAGAAAGGAAGTAACTTTCACTGTTGTCCCAATTGACTTATTCCAAATATGCTTACATATCAATAGAGATGCATCTAAAATTATGGGTTTTAAGTAGGAAATATACTATCTGCTGGAGTGGATTAATGTCTACTTCCATCCAGTACAACAATCTGTCTGATAAAACCCAAAACAAATGTGGATGGATGCATCTACTATAGCATAGTTTCCTAAGGAAAAGCTTCTTATGTGATCACAGGCATTGATCCTATGCTTCAACCAATTTCACCAGCCTCTAGAGAAATTTGAAATTAAAACTCCAAATTGTTAACTAAAACAAGTGGCTGAGTAAAAGACACATTCTCATTAGAGAATTATAAGAAAGTGGCACCATGCATTCACTACTTGTGAAGCAGAAGAGAATCCATTTTTACAAATGCCAAAACAACAGGAAGAATTTCAAACAGAGCTGGGATTTTCTTAGACACAAGAGTTAATCAATTTGGAAGCACATATCCATAGAAAACAGATCATTCTTTCTGCTGGCATTTCAGAGGCTCACCATTGAATGCTGCTGATTTTTACTGCAACAGCATCCTAGGAATTGCTTCTAATAAGGCACATTACAAGGTCTACATAAATGTGTGAAACAATGATTCGTTTTCAAAATGCCACTGCTCTGGCTGAATTTTAATATGATTCAATTAATGTCTACCCCTTGGAGGAGGAAGCCTTTTCTCAAGCATTATTTCATAATATTTTCTTGTTCATTCATTCCTTTATTGTGGAAACAGTTCTTTCTTCCGCCGTTTTCCTTTCAGTGGAGCTATGAAGCCAGTAGAAATGACTAGACGCTTTCTTTATGCAAAACTGTATATTGCTAAGATAAATTCTGGAGATGTCTTAACATATGACATCACAGTATCTGATGTGGAACTGATTTGACAGAAACCTTTAACCTTAGCATGTGTTCTTCAGAAATTGGTACAGTGCCAGAAGTTAGTGAGAAACAGACCTTGGGCTAAAGAAGCAGGAAAATGTGGTAAGTTTGAAGGCAAAAATTCTCCTCAAAGACAGCTATGCTTCATGTACTCTATTTAGAATTACAGCCTGAAATGAATCCTCAAATAGCTATCTGATTATTCTCCACTTCTATTTGACAAACACTAAAAGGGCAATAGAAAAAGAGCTTGGCACAGTAAGGATGCTTTGTTACAAAGCTCTGAATCTGGTCTCCTCATTGTGTTCCCTGTGATCCTCATCTCGTGTTAAACAACATCTAACTGGCTGTGCAGCACATTTCTGGCTCTGTTTGGCAGCAAGTTCAATACATTTACTGGATCTGATGGGTCTATGTGTTTATGTTACACTATGTGAACTACTTTGCCCTGAATTCCAGCTTTATTTTCTTTATATCTTTATGTGCAAGTTGATTTCTTTACACTTTAGTACTTCCATATATTCACATAAACTGGAGTGGTGTCTTGGTTTTAATATGTTTTTATTTATTTATTTATTTATTAATGAGGAGAATTTGGGACTCATAGGAGCTTTTCTTGTGATATTTTACAAATTCTTTTTAAAAGTTTGATGTTCCCATTAGCAATATTTGAAGAATAATAGACTTGAACTGTTCTAAAGGCTCGTTGAGAAAATCCTTATTTGCTTCTAAGCAGGAAAAAGGATAGTTTGGTTTGTAGCCTTTCCTGTTTAGTTTCTGAGTAGATATCTAGCTAAATACCTAGTGCAGCAGTGGTTTTAAATTTGTCATTATACATAAACTTGCTGGAGGAGATTCTTAGCTAGTGTGAATCAGTGCAACTCTTTCTAAATAACTATTCCTGTTAAAATCATGATAAGATAGAATACTAAAAAATGTCATCTCTTCATAAAGATGAGATTTACAGAATTGTTATGGTATCTAACTGTTTCTTCAAGGAAATTTACTCTAGTTTTTCAATTCTGTATCTGAAATCAGCTTCTGTTGGCCACAACTGGAAGCTGTGTTTTCCAGAGTTGCCTTTGTTCTCGTGTTCACTAAAGAGAAACTGTTTCCTTGAGTCTGTTCCTTTTAAAAAAGAAAAAATGTAATTTAAGGAATGATCACAGACATGCATGTTCCAAATTAAAATCTTACTTGTATTTAGACACACAAATACCAGTGAATATTTATTTATATCAAGGAGCAGATAATGAAATAATTCCACAATGTCACTTGTAAACCAATTCTGTCTCAGAACTGTGCTTTACAAAAACAGCCTTCTCAAAAATATATGAATCTTTACCCTTAAATCCATAGATTTATTCTACCCTTAAATCCATAAATTTAAAGGTAAAATAAATTAGAGATGAATTATGATTCTTTTCACAAATGGCTTTTTTATCCTTTTTTTTAATGCATATTAAAAGCAGCACCATGAATTTAGTGGATGAATGTTCTAGTGAGGCAGTTTGCACTATAACTTTCAGTCAGAGCAAATGCATCTTCCTACATTTGATTTGCATTTCTCAATGCACATCCATAAATATAATCAGCATTTTGCCTTTGTGATCTTTTATCTTGTTCCATTTATTTTACCTCCATAAATACTAAATTCTAAATTCTTCTTCGTAGCAGAATATTGTTATATAGTTCTGGGCTTTGTACAAAATTCCTATTTTATTGTTTTAAATATCTCAACTAACTGCATTTGTTATGATTTAGATCAATGAAGAATTATTTTCAGTCACATAAACCTGATGCATTTCAATACTGTTCACTTTCTAATATATTTAATCAGAAAATGGACCATTCTGATTGCTGCTAAGGCATTTCTAAGGTATTTTACTAACCCACATATCAAACCCCAAATTGTATCATTCTTTTTTTGTGCTTACCTCTTTGTTATATTTATTAAGGTAGTGATTTCACAATCTGTTGTTCTCTTTAGTTTCATTTCTGCTTCTCAAACAATTCTCATTAGCTTAATTTTGCTGCAATGTTAACTCCAAATGCAGGTTAGAAATCACAATTATTTTTAAGATCCTTATGTTTCCATGGCAAATTTACAGTAAGTCTTGTTCCATAGTTGCATTTATTGTTTTATGTTCAGTTTCAGACAATCATGGTTCCCTATTTAAAATAAGACTTTCAACCTGTTTAGGAGTGTTCGTTCCTCTCCCACATCCCACTGCATTTTATTATACATGTATCTTTTTGTCCTCTTGGTAATCTGGTATCATTTTAAACAGACAAATGTAGTTCTTATGGGATACACAGTCTTAAAGCTGCCATGTCCTGTTGTGCATTTCTTTGGCCTTGACTTCTCTAACAGCGTGGGCTTGTGGAAAAGGCTTTATAACTCAAGCACAAACACTGCTTGAGCTCACGTCTCTTACAGAGTGAGCCAAGCCTTGCTGCATGATGTTCTTTGGGTTGAGCCCAGCCTAGGAAATCCATCAGCTGTGTCGTTGTGTTTTCATTCAAAGTTATCCCTGAACATCCATTTCATGCTGGGCACACTCCAAACACTGCAAAACGTGTTTTAGTGCTGTGGCACAAATTGAAGAGCTCTGGTAGATTGAAGGTAAACTCTGGGAAAACTACACTATGCCAGAGAGAGAGCAGGAGAGGCCAAAGACATTGCCAGTGTTCTCATCCCTGGTATGAAGAGGAAGTTAAAGTGCCCTGATATGCCTTCAGTAGTCCCCAGACTTGGGAGAAAATTACTTTCTGACCCCAAATTAGCAACTGGTAAAACTACAAAAAGAAGAAAATACACATACAAAAGAAGGCTAAAGAACAAATACAGTAGTAGTATGTCAAGGAGTTGGAAAAAAAGGGTAAATCCTGGCCCTCAGAAGTGACTGGAAGAAGCCCTGAAATGAAGAATTGTGCTTTGCTTATCTACTTCTATTTCTAGACTTGGCTGACTCAGTCCCAAAAGACAAAATCTAACATTGATCCTCAGTGTTTTACTGACATTGGCATTATATGAAGGTCATGAGCTGTGACTTGTCCTCCTGTAATACAAGTAGTAATAATAGCAAAATCATATTTGACTAAGAGACGCTTGGGATGGGAGCTGAGGAAGGAAATGACTCTGACAATTCAGGAAAAATGCTCAGAATGGAATGAGGTTTCAGGGGGAATTAATCTTTTTGGTTTTTGAGCCAATTGGGTCATTATTCTCTTTGGGGACAAACTAAAGCGAAAGAAATGTATTTGTTTTCATCTCTGGATTTCTAATCTCTGTATCTGTGTAGCCACACTATTGTCATCTACCTTTTCCTGGCAATTCATATTACATGAACTTTCTGCATGGAAGTGCTTTATAGATATTATTACTGAGTTAGAAGCAGTGCCAGCTGAGAACAGTGGGAGCCAGATGCATGCCAAATGCTGAATGCCAGATGGGTGACATACTGGGTTACACATATGATATCTGAAAGTAAGGGGTCCTGGTTGGAAGCATCCTTTTACCCCAGTGACTACGAGTAAAATGGCTACAGTTACTTCATAAAGCTAAAATCCTTTTCATGTATGTATAATCAATTCCTCAGCTCTCTGAATACTGTGTATTTCTATTTATGCCAATTTTTTAATATAATTCCACAAATATCTTTCTATTCTACAATTGTCTCTTTATTCTCTGAATAAATGGTCCAACTGTGTGAAAACAAAACTGTTATGGAAACCAAATAATATGTCCACTCTAAAGCAAATGAGGTACATTAACTAAAGTTTGTTATTTAAAAAAATAGAAATGAAAGACTAGCTCTATATGTTCAAAAGAGTGTTTTTAAATATCTATGTAAAGAGAAAATAGTGTAGGTATTAGTCAGTTATGAATGCCATTTTGTTGAAAACCAAAATAATTAAAGAACGGTAAGTGCGTCAATGACAACTACAAAACAAAATTGCAGATATTTTAGTGGATTTACACTGATTGCTATTAAGGCATTAAGAGTTCCATATCACTCTTCATGACAACTAAAGAAGTATTCAATGGCCTCAATAGAAAATTCATTCGGAACTGTAACTTTTAACCTCCAAAAAGCCACTGATCATCACTTCATGGAAGACCTAGATATTTTGTAAAATAGGAAAGTTTGATTATTTTGTTTTCTAGGGAATCATAAGGGACTGTGTGTGTCTGTGAAAGCATTTCATACTGCTACAATAAATTAAATCAAAATATTATAAGGTGGTTTACCCTGACTGTAAAATGGAACTTATAGAAAATGCTCTTTTCTGGGGCTTACAAACTCTGCACTTGACAATTTTATTGTAATACTGATCCTATTATAGGACTTTATTTTCACTGGGTAAAGTATCTGTATTGAGCAAATAATTTATTTGTAAAAAAAGATAAAATATTTTTTCCTAGTCTTAGAGGAGATTCTTCTCTTAAGTGAGAATGGAAACTAGAGGAGTGAAAACATGAGTTTGCTTGCAAAGTTTTCCCAACCTAGTCTAAAGATGAGATGATAATTCTGTCATTAAAGAAAAAAAATGTATTTGGATTCAAGTTAGTAAACTGATCATTGCCGTTTCTTTTCCTTACAGAAAACACATAGAATATGTTGAACAAAGACTTTATCAAATATATATGAAAAATAAACTGGATCTTGCCTATCCTTTGGTGTTCATTATTGAACAATGCTTATTTCTTGTTTGGGAGAGTCTCAGAGCAGCAACAACTCTGAGCAGTAGGACATGTATTGCACAAATTGAGTTTTTAGCTCAAAATTTCTAAATTTATTATCTTTTTACTCTGACTTTACCTACTATCAAATATTTTTGACACCTTATTCTGCAAAAGGTCAGCAAAGCAACATAGAACTGATTACATTATATCTTATATAACCCAAAGAATTTCTTGTCTGAGAGGAACTGTAAGGCTGAATGCTGGATTAAATGCTTACATTTTTTGAGTAAAACACAATATCTAGAAAGAAACAGGACAGGAGCTTGCTGGAATGCTTCTAGGGATGTAGCAGTTTTTCAAGATCCTTCCTTATGGAAATGTTGCTAGCAATGACAATTTGTGATTATCCTTTTTAATGTTTCTTTCTTTGAGTTGTGCAGGGACTGAATGTATTGAAATTTCAGGGGTTTAACCAGAAGTTAATATTTCTCTTCTTACAAAGTGTGTATCTACCAAGATCAGATGTGATGAAGGCCTTCTAAGACTTTGATACAGAACATGAACATTTTGATGACCTGAATTTGCTGTGGTTTGGTCTTCCAGCTTTGAAGATAAATACATCCCAAAATATTCTCAAAGCTTTTAGCAAAGTGGACTGAACAAGAAATGGATCAAGCTCCAGAGTGAAAAGCCATGCAGGGACTAAGCCAATGTGTATCAGCATCACAAAGTCCTTTTAGCCTTCTGCCTTCTCCAAGCTCCACTAATGCCACTGACTTATACAAATCAAACTAAGATCTTAAACAGTTTTCAGATTATGTCTTCCATTGCCTGTTCACAGATCTATTTTTGATATGTAAGTGTGCATTTTATGAAGAACTTGGGCACTGTTGGATGACAGCATCGTGACAATCGATGCTGAATGTAGAATGCTTCTGGCTCATTAAATTCTGATTGTTGCTGTTAACAGCAAGTGCATTACATCACCTTCCCTAAGCAGATCAGGTTCTATCTCAGAAGTAATTAGCATTTTGCCCTACTTATTTTGGAGGCCTTTCCAGCTTGTTACTCCCTACATCCGGTAGATATCTTGTACCCATGCTGTTTTATTTTAGCAGTTTTAATCTCTGCAGTTTACCCCAATAGCAATCCTACCTTCTTAGCTTTGCATCACTAGGCAAGCCAGGCTCTCATCATCTCATCTTCTTTGTTCTTCCACCATTTGATCACCCTGCCAACCCTCTGTCTCTCCTGTTTGAATTCAGCTGGGGAATCTCTCAGACCCGTGGTTTCATTTTACAACTCATTATATCTATACATGTCTAGATAAAACTCTGACTCATTCCATCTAGCTCATTAGCTTTGGGATGGCTTGCTCTTTAAATATGTAATCTGCTAGATCATGTTTCAAACCAGCACCATCTCATTCAAACTAACTGAGTTCTAGGTTTTAGGCTATGATTCCAATGCCTTTGTTGATTTAGAGAGATGTAATATGGTTATTAAATAAATCATTTGTGGTTTTAACCTTAAAATATTTTGTGGATTTAGTTGGGAGGATAATTGCTATATGGATTTAACACCTGCTTTCTGACATACAGGATGCATGTTAGAGTTGATTGCATCTGGATTGCTCAGGGTAAATGTAGGCTCCTTCAGAGCAAAGTGACAGTGACATTATTACTTTTATGCAACCAACATAAAAAAGCATGAAAATGCAGAAAATCATTGTTGCATAAAATGCAGTGTCCATATATTTTTGGGTTGAAGTGTCAAAGCAGGTAGAAGTGACTAAGGATACCTGTTGGAAAGACTACTTGGAAGTAACTGTCAAAAGCATATATGAGCTTTGTTTCAGAGGATTAGTTTCTTCCTCTCCGAAAAAGGACCCTGGTTATGAGGTATCACGTGCTGTAGGGATTCATGGAGGTTTGCGACCTTGGAGAGAACTGGGAGCAAAAGTTATTTCACAATATAGACATAGTTGGATAATATAATCCCAATAAATAATATATTTCTTTATAACTTTGGTCTGAAAGTATCTGTATTGCTACAGACACAGATGTATCTGCTAAATAGATGTGGCAATTTTGCTACAGATATCAATTTCAAAGGATTTGGACCAATGGAGGATGGAATGCGAAAATAAGTCCAAATTTCAGACATAATCCTACTCTTGTTAGTTATATCTGAACAAGCAGAGTCAAATTCTGACATCTTTATGTTTAGTCCTGAAAAAAAAATCACTAAGAGGTTTTTTCTGCATTTAGTGTCTTGAAGATCACTACCATTTTTTATCCAATTAGTTCCAAAAGTCCATATTTGTCAACAGAGAATAATACAAGTGCTTCTCAGTAACACAAAAAATAATATTTTAGCCTATAATGTTCTTGCTCGAAGTTTGCTTGGAAGTTATAAATTTAACACCGTTAATAATGGTTTACTTGCTTTCAATTTATGTAAATGTGAACAGTGCTATTAATGACTTCTGAAAATACCATTTTTCCTCAGTAACACATTGTGACAATTGTTTGCATGTTTTTCAGCTGTTCCCCTGTGCATCAATGGTTGCCTCCTTGACTGTGAGTAGTCACTCGTTTGGAATATTTACATTACAGGTACTGAAGTTTATTAAGTATGCATCTATTACATCACCTGTTCATCACCTTTGCAACCTAAATAATGTTGACAATATTTCTCTTACTCTAGTTACCTTTTTAGTTTATAATCCTGCTGATTACCATTATTAGGACAATTTACATTTCTTTTTATACATTTGAAATGGACTGAGTGAAAACGAATCCTCTGTGGGGACACTGTTTAGCTATTCCAGGGTGATGTATCAACATTTTGACTTTTCTCTAGTATGGACTAATTTCCTGATGACTGTTGATCATTTTACTGCAGACATATTCCTGCAAAATGCCTACCCTGAGAGTTTATGGCTTCATAAATTGTAGACAGAATGTAGTGAATTTACCTGAATCAGTTTTATCTGAATCAGAATTTTCATAAAACAGCATAGGGCTAATAAATCTGGGATTATGCCATGAATATAAGAGTGTTCTATGAACTCAGCTGCCCAGCGAATGTCCCCCTTGGACATTCAGGAGAAACACTTATTTCCAAATGCCAGTCTTAGGGTGAACGTGCTTCCTGAGAGAATTGCTTAAAACTGATCCTCTTTAATAACGGTCTGTGGCCATAAGGCACAGTACAGCACCTTTATTTGGCTTTTTGAAAATGTGATAAAACAGGTTATTTTCATTCATATGAGTACAAGGGAGGATGGGGATATGTGTCTGTGTGCCCTTCATACTAAATCCTATTATAAGACCTTCATGAAGCATTAATATGTAAAAGCCGACCTCCCGCTATCTAATCTTGTATAATAAGGGCTTGGATACATTATTAATTTTTTTCACACATCTGAGGCCCCCTTTCATCAACCAAAACCCCCATCCAAATCCCTTGTTGCATCATTAAATTGTGAAAACAGCTTCATCATTCATGACAGAAAAATGGAAGGACCCTGAGCCATATGGCAGAGGAAGCAGCAGTACCAGCTACCCACAGACGCTTCCCCAGTGCCCTTCTTGCAGTGACTGGTGCTGAAAGAACTCTGCAATGCAATAGGGTGACAAAATCATATTGGGGGTTTTGTGCAATATTGGCTTCTTTGCCAGGAAACAGACAAACCCAACACCAGTGCCTGAGATCAGAACCCAGTTTAATCTGCAGGATTCTGAGCTGAATGTGAAAGGTGGGATTGGCAGGTACAGCTTTGGGGGTTCTTTCTTACGGTGCAAGGCCATCTTATGTGTTCAGAAGTTCAGAACTTGGCTCTTGCCTAACCATCCACAAATTCCCTGGTCATGCTGTGAATTACACATTGTTTGCAAATCAGAAAAACACACAATATATCCACCTGCTAAAGGACAGTGAATAATTTCTCTTTTTAAAGCAGAAAACCGTAAAGATATAAAGTTCTAGGAAATCTTTGTAATTGTATTTCGAAATGAACACGTTGCCTTACATCTGCTTTATTTATTGTCAATAAGGCTGAGTTAGGAAGAAATATTCTAATGTCACTGACACATTAATGTCACAATTGCAGTGAAAATCTTATGGAGTCTGAGAAGAGGTGCACTGACACACTGTTGTTTGAAATATCATTCAGTTTATTCATGCAAATAATCCTATCAGATTACTTGCTGGGAGAAGGATTTAGCCCTTAATAACAAGATGAACGGCACTTTAAAAATAAAGACAAATTTGGAGTGAAAGGTTGATTTATATATTTTCATTCAGATTAGAACGTGACAATGATGAAAAGTTCAATACAGATGAGAGATAATTGCATTGCAGAGAAATTTAGTATACTTAAGTTGTGACATTTCTTAATGTGGATAGTGTCAGGATTTGTGATTTAACAGATAATGAGAAGCGTATGTCATTATCATAGACTTATAAGGTGACTAATTTTTGAAAAGTTATTCTAGTCTGCCCTTTGTATTTCTTTGTGTGAGAAGATTTTAATGTATGAGTACATACAAATGAGTTAAAATGGTCACTCCTCTTTGTTTTACTAAATAAAATCTTTCATTATTGCGGATTGATTTTTGAAATAGTACACGGCATGTACAGTCAAAACATGTATTTCTGTTCTAAATATATAACTGCAAACTTGGGAATTCATTCCTTACGCTGTGTAACTGAACAATGACCCATTTCTTTCAGAGAATCCTTCCCTGTTTACAGTAAGAATTTAAGCTGTTCACTCAGGAAATCAGTGAGGAAATATTGCCACAGCATTCTGGTAATGCTTTTGATAGGGGAGGGGCTTATTATAGATTTCCAGCATGTTTTTTAAAGAATGTTTGACGAATGTAGCAGAAGTTAAAATATAATGATATGTAAATTATCCTGAGATGAGGTGGTAAAAAACAGTACAGTTTCACACCTTCCCATATACGTGTGACAGCACAGAAGGTAGTTTGTTCACAGACAGCTGCAGCTTTGCAATAGCTTGAATGTGGAATAGGAAATATTATTTTTAAATAAAATTATTATATTTCTAGGTTGAAGACAAAACAAGTACTTAGTTTTAGGGCTGTTTAGCCTGATAGTCATTATGGTATTAACCCTTATGTTTCACTTGATTATCCCTAATATCTTACTTAATTATCGCTGTACTGAAAATATTTGTTTATAATAACTAACTTGTAACTTCCAATACAGGAATTTAACACCCAAATAAGAATAAACTAGATATAATTTCTCTAGCAACTACTCTTTTTTGTTAGCATAGCTGCTTTCTAAGGTGTTTCCTCACTCCTTGGTGTTACTTTGCACTTGGGTGTCTTGTATATTGATCAGAACCCAGTTTACCAAATTATATTTAACATATCATCAGATTTATCTGGTACTTTGTGTACCCATAAGTTTATCAACATTTATAAATATTCCGAAAATGGCTGATGAAATGTGAAGATCACAGTAGATCTTTTTTAAGGACTATAAAGCATTATGATATTGAAAGGTTCATAAACACTATCTAATTAATTATCAGTAACCCAGTGTGATAAATGTCACCAGTCAAGTTACAGGCATTCATTCGGTTGTGTAAACACAAAAAGAAGGGGTATCCTCACAGCTCGTGATGGCCTGCACAAACACCCCAAGTAATCTGGGGTCCTTACACAGTAGACAGGCAGAGATACACATATTCTGGGAGTGGCACAATGCACCTGAAGTGAGAAGTTCTTGTTAACTCACTCACTGAGTTGAACAGTATAAATCTTCCTGGAGGAGCCTGGAGTCAAGAAAAACTGCACCAGTTTCCAGTTAGCTGTCTTCAAAATATCAGAACAGCAAAAATCTGTTTAAAATATAATTGTTAAGATACTACAAAAAATGTAATTATTAAATGACATTTCTGAATTTCATATAGAATATTGCATTCCTTGCCTTGTTTTAGAACATTTAATCACCTTGGCAGTTGCATCCTATTTAAATCAAACTTTGAATAATGGAGCTGAAGAACCACAAAAATCACAAATTCCTTTTTCTTTCTTTTAGTAAGATTTCAGTCTCTGAGAATGATGATTCTCTTTTAAAATTTGTAAAGATGAGATGTATTCTGATTAGCCTTAGCCAAAGTTCTTTTCATGGATTAAGTTGGAATTAAGACTAGGTGAGGTTAGGAGACTTTCAGCATTTCATACCCTTTCTGTTCACATTGCTTCATAATCATATAATGACAACCCCCCTGGTGGGAGCTTCTGCAATGCTGACATTAAAACCTGTAGTTGAAAAACATTCAAAGGAGATTTATGTGGTTTTAAATGACATTAACTGTCATTATGAGTAATAGCTCAGCTGATTAAATAGTGTGAGTACATGGTGTACATACATTAGGGCATCACACTTGAGTTTTCATGTTTTCTTGCATTTTTCAAGGAAAAATACTCTTAAACAATCCAGAAAGCAAGTCGTCTCCTCCCTCCTGAAAACTCTGCTCTCACTAGTCAAAATCTACTGTGATTTCATGAAAAATATCCATTGGATCCCCAACAATATCAAAAAGAAAATAAATTTCACTTTTTATTCACTGTTTAGAGAGAAAGCTTTGCTATTACTAATCAGAAAGGGTTGTAACCAATAAACATTTATCTTATTTTGGATACATCTCTGCGATCTACTTGTCTATTCTTGCCCCTACATTCTCAAAAGCTCTGAATCATAGCTGATTTTCTCTTGATAGTTAGGTAAATATCTCTGCAGGGACCATGAATTCTACTCCCAGAGTACTGCAGCCTGGGGAGAAGGGCACTTTTTTTTAGTGTAAGGCTGTGTATGTGTTCAAATAGGAGAAGTAACACAGATTAGTTGCAAACCTGGATACGCATGTGCCAAGATGCCTTCTCTAAACTACTGGAGTGTGCTCAGTACTTTCTGCTATCATCATATCATGCTTAATTGGTGGCAAAGTTAGATGTTCATTGTTCATTGAGAACTTAAACCTGAGAAAAGGTATCACTATAATAAACTCTACCCATGGGAACGTGCATTGCGCTTGCTTTGTTTCCCTCAGTCTGCTGTGGTTGGTTGCATAGGGATTTCATACCAGCATGTTCCAGAGGTGGATCCTCCTCTGGGAGAAGAGATCTCTAACCTTGTAGCAAAAGAGAATTCTGTTTTATTTTCACATGCTACTCAAGGGATGCAAGTTGAAAGTTTCTCTGATTGCAAATGAGGGCACACCTGAGGCCCAGTCTGTATCTTTTGAAAACTTATATTGTTCTGCAATGGAGTGAAGGTTGTCTGTTCCTACAGAAGTCAATAGAGGTTGAAAGCGTTCAGGAGCACTAACCTTTGTAATATACTACCCTAACTTCTATTGACTGCCTGAGAAGTGCTCTGGAGATGTGTTGTTTCTGAAAGTTTTCTGGAATTTTGGAACACAACACAATTTTTGCTTAAGCTTGATGATACTACAGCAATGTAGATACACCTCTCTTAAAAAAAGCATTATTCTCAGTGTTAGGTTGAAAATACTCTATAACAAAATATTATTGGTGATGCAGTATGAGATAAATTGAGATACAGGCTATGAAGTGCAGATTCCTGAGAAACTCCATTTACTGATCTGTCAGAAGTAATGGGGAGCTATGCATGGTAAGAGTGCTGGGTCAAGGCAGAACAGAATAACCATGCAACAGTAGCCTCGAGTTCTACAATTAGCAAAGGGTCTCAGTAAAATGCTTCCCATTGACAGACTCAGTTGAAGAAAACATGTTAAAGAGTTCAGGGTTGCTAATTCTTCATTGGCAGCAAGCATTTTAAAATAGGGTCAAAATCAAAATCAAGGGTTTCATCCTAGCTTGAAATCAATGCACTGTGTGTAGAAAGGTTTTCTTGTTACCACAGAAGGGTCATTTCTTCCGTGTGTTGTACCTTAGAGAAACTTCCAAATTATGTCAGCCCAATCTCTATAATTGGTTGTTAGACTGAAGCTTAATGTCAGGAAAACTCAGTATCATACACTCAGCAACAACCTGTCAATAACAAAGTAAGCTCACAAAACACACCTTAACCGTCCTCCAGGTCTCCTTCCTTGACACTCTGAGCAGTTGTTCAGTGTCAGTTTTTCACTCATGCTCTTTCACATGTAACAATTACCTCCTTCCCTTCCAGGGAATTAGTCTTTTAAAAATCTCCCCTTTTCTTGAGCTTGACTGAGTTTTTCATAGATTATCTTGAATCTGGTGATGTTATTCTAGAGTCTGTTGGTTTTTATGCAGAGCACACCTGAAGTTTATTTTTCTGTAAAAGTTAAAACTTGTTCTGAATGCTAAGGAAACCATTGATGCCACAAAGATCTTCAGTAAGGTTTTAAAAAAAAAAAACAAACACCACACTTCCTGTGAAGGCACCAGTTGTAGCTGTAGTGTGAGACACTTAAATCAGCAGAGACTATTATAGTACCGTATATTCTGTTGGTGCTGTAGATCTCTAGGCCTGCATACTTCCTTGTCTGACTTTTTCTCATGCAGTTTCTTGGAACAGGTAGAGTCACCAAGCCTTGCACCCTATTTTGGGTGCCACTTTACAGTCATCCTGTTTATTTCAAGTTTTACGTGTAGATGTCAAAACTTATGTGTGGCATTCAGGAACTAACATGGGGTTTTGGCCTCCTTAGTGCCCTGTTATTCCAACCACAAATTTAACCACCCACAGCTCTGTTCTCTGCCATTTTTATGTACAAACTAAATACAAATCTCAGCCACTGTTCATATTTTACTGTTTGCAATTGCTGGAATGTATGTCATAGCCACTTCCTTAATTAAATTTGTGATTTATCTAGTCATTTGCCTTGTGCCAGAGTTGTCTCAGAGGCTTCCACAATAGTAATCACTAATCGCTAATCTGTGAAAATTTCTGAGTTAAAATATACCCAGGTTAATAAATAGAACTGTTGTAAATGTAAATGTGAAGAGAAGGAAAATTTGATTCACATACACCAGGCTGTGTATTTCTACTACTGAGTTTTCCTGGGGAGTGTCCCTGCCATTGTCTTTCAAATCTTTGTAACTGCATCACTTTAAATCTGGTTTGATTCAAATGATTTTACGGATGTTACTTGGGTGAATGAAGACACATTTTTGATTCTAAGAGTCAAGATCTGCAGTTTTTACTCAAACAAAACTCTAATTAATCCTGAGGAATTACAGACTATGCAAAGATGCAAAAATGTTCAAAGGAAGAAGAAAAGGAAAAGAATCCCTTAACTGGCTGTTAATTATTATTTTAAATAGCCTTTTGTGTTTCTGAATCATTATCAGAAGGATGGCACTTGTAAACGAACAGGGAATGGATACCTCACTTTAATAAATGCTGTATTCTATTTTATTTGCTTTAACAGGAGATGTATTAGGGCTATCTCGGTTACAGAGCATAGCTCCATTAGTAAATACTCATTATTTTTAATGTAGGTCTTTGTCTAAGAGGTATTTACATTGGTGAGGGCATTTTGGCTGTATTTTCCCTTTCTCCTTCCCCTCTTCCTCAAACAAACACAAATAAGCTCTTTCACCAGGCAAAATCTCTCTGCCTATCCAGACCTACTTTTGATGCTGCAAACTCGAGAAGAGTCAAAGGTGTATTTTGCCGATTTTAGCATCCATTTGCACTGACTTTGTTATTGTTTTGAAGAGTGGCACTAGGACCTTCACTGTTTCTGCAGACGCCGAGCCTATGGCATTAGGCATGGATGTGAAAGCCTCATGTGCCTTGAATACTCAGTGGATCTAATTAACAGGTAGAATCGCGCCCTGGGTGCTTGAAAAATTGCCAGACACCATAGAAACGAGTCCTTAAGTCGCCTCACCATCTGCACTTTCTTTTCATTGTGGAAGTCTCATTGAAACATGTTTTTCGACCATTCTAAATTCATTTATGAGTTAAAGGAAAATTCCTGCTGATTATTTCCCTTTTCATTAAAACAAAAATCATAAAACTCTTCCGTTCAATCATGGAAAAAGATCTCTCAAGCTTTAATGAAATAATGGATCTTTGAATTTGCCTCTGAATACAGGTTGTTTGAGCATCATTGCCACAACCTCCTTAAATGACTTTTTAAAGGGAAAAGAAACCAACACGAGATATTCCCGGAAAACCAGAAGGTGGTTTGAAGAGGGGTGATCAATGCATCATCACATCCTCGTTTCCACATTTCATGCCAGTGTTGACTCCTTGCTTAATGGGACCGCCTTTAAGCCATGGGCGGGTGGATGCAGGGGAGCCCCCGGCTCCGTTTGTTGGGGGGGGCAGTGCTCCCGTCCCACGTCCCTCTCGCACTCGAATAGGACCCTGGGGCTGCTTAGGCCGTCGTTACCTGTTAGCTGCCAGCCGGGACGAGATATACCCTCCGGGGATTTGGGTGATTATGTACCCCCAGAAGAAAGAGCCGTGGATCATGCCGACTGTTTCAGGATCCCAATTAAACTTCGCTTTCTTCCAATGCAAGGAACCAGCAGAGAAGGAGAGAAAGAGAAGAGAAAGATTATGATCGTGCCAGATTAAAGCATTCACCCGCAGTAATTTCACACCGCGCAGTCGAGGGAGGTTGGTTCTAGCTCTGGCGGTGGCACTCGGTGGCCGGGGCAGAGGGACAAGGACGCGGGGTGGTGGGCGCCCAGAGCCGCTCTCTTTGCCTTAGCCCACCCCATTAAATACGCCAGCTGCCCGCCAGATCAATAGGCAGCAAAACAAAATCAATAATAGCAAAAAAAAAAATATCATCGTCTGTGTCTCCGCGGGACACGAGAGGGGCAGGGTCGCTCATGAGTGACCGGAGCCTCTCGGCCGAGGCAAGATCTGCAGCCTCGGTTGCTGCTGGCGGCTTTTCTGGGCTTGCAAATATATCTCCTGGGCTTACAAACACATCTCTTTGGCTTGCAAATACAATCCCTGCTCGGTCAGGGAGGCGGAGGAGTTGTCTGCCCTCCCTTCCCATACAACCGCAGCTGTAAGCACTTACCTCTTGCGTTGTGCAAGGATTAAGTCGTAGGGATTTGTCTCCCGACTCGTCTATCTAACGTACATCTGTATTTAGCATTCACGTCTTTATTTTTTTTTCACTAGCCTATTACCCGCTTTAAAACGGGTCTTATTATTTAACGCCTTTTATCAGCGCATATTCCTTCACCAAGGTGTTTTCAAACATTCCTTAGCAGGCTCTCCGTCTCGGTTAAAGCGCGGCGCATCCGCTGGCAGTCGCTTATTCAGCGCTCTCCTTCTCCTATCCCCTACATTTGTTTTACGAGATACCTGTGTTTGTCAAGATTGTGTGCAAACGGAAAGGGTTCGTGGGGGAGGGGAGCTGTCCTACATTTAGTACCAAAAAAAGCTTTGGACTGAGAATCTGAAAAATAGGAAAAAAACGACAGATTTTTTTTTTCTCCTCCAGGAATGGGGTTTCTGTCTTACAAAGGGCGGCGACGGGGCCGGGAGCATCGCGGGCTGAAGGGGGGAAAATGCTGCGAAGCCGCCAAAGCCCACCTCGCTTCCACTTAAGTGCTTGACCTGGGAGTTGTACTGAGAGGAGATGGAATTTACGAGGGAAGGGTTCCCACCTCTTTAATAATTTTTCCTCCTCGGTGTATGGTGCTGTTATTGACCATATCCACGATGGCCACTCCCAAGTTACATCGGATCCCGAAGGAAATGCAGAATCCCAGTCCACTCATGATGGCAATGATGTACCTCCGGGGCAGCCCGAAGCAGGTACAGTCGCAAAACGGGGCTTTCTTCTCGGGCATTTCCACGGGTTTTCCATCTTCCGTCAGCTCGATGGTGTCCCCGGGCTTCTGCCGCTTCTCTAGGACTCTGCTCGACACAAGGAGGAAAAGTCAAACCCTGGCTGCCTGAACGCACAGCCACTTCAGGTAGCTGAAGGCTTAAGTTCACCACGCCCCCAGTCCCTTTGGTTTGGTTTGGATTGATTTGAGGATTTATTCCTTGTTTTCCTTTCACCTTCAATTGTTCTTTGGCAATGACCTGTGGGAGTCACGATTAGTCATCCCCAGCTCCCTCCCGCCACCCAGCCGCAGAAGCCCAGGGAGGAGCTCTAGCTGAGAATTGCTCATCTATCATTAAAGACTTCTGCTTAAATATGTAGGACGCATTAAGAAGACATCATCTGTAACCACTGCAGAGGCGCCATGTTGGGTAGACCAAAAGACACAGGATGGAAACAGAAACAGTCGTTTTGACAAGGTTTTATTCCCTCCTTGCCGTATTAGAAACACCAAGGGGGATGTTCTTGATGTGCATCTCGCTTCTGGTGTGGGAACAAAAGAAATTTAAACAGAAAGGGGGTGGTGGTGGTGATCTTGCTACTTATTTTAGATTTGTAAAATGGCTGTCATATGCAGTGGAAGAAAATCTGGACGTCTTTAGAGAACTGGCATCTCCGGAGAAGTCTTTCCAAAAGATTACATTGCTCAGCTACGTGGGGTGAACCTGTGATCGCTTAGCAGTTCTAATCTCTAAGCTCGATCTCATTGCCCCTACTCTTGTTTTTACTTCAGAATCCTGTCTCCTAGAGAACAATGTGCAGGGATCTGAATAGGAATGTTTATTTGCAGCTATTTTGAATCAACAGAGAAATACCGAAAAAAATAAATCTGCGAAAAATGCCTCAGAACATTTCGTTTTATTTCTTCTTTACTAGACAGGCTTTAAAAACGCCCTGTCAGTAGTAAGAAAGATCGGGTTTATCGAAAAACTGTTCCATGCTGAATTTCTTCATCATCTTTTGCAATCACTGAGTTACAGAAAGACAGAAAAACTAACCACTTCCATCCTAGCTCCTTCGTCTTGACGAGCGAATACGTGACCATTTCCCAACACTTCGAACTCTCCCACCGCCGCACTCACTCCGGCTCTAAGATTGCTTTCTCACGTCAAAAATTCTCCTTGGATGAACATCCCTTTGAGGTTAACTCATCCGGCTAATGGGGCAGTAACAATTGGTAGAATAAGGCTTAGAAGGTGCTCCGTGTTTTGGAGAAAATAAAGGAATTTTCTCTAATAGTTAATAAGTTGAAATCCTCCCGATTTTTCGTTGCTGGAAGAATTATTTCCAGGCTGAAAGACCGCAGCGTTAAGAAATGTATTAAAGTTGTGAATAAAATAAAATAGTGTGGATTTATGCTCGCAATTCGTTCGTGAAAATAAAGGATGAAGTAGAAGTGTTCTCTCCACAGATAGGCTTCTTGTCGTCAGGAAAGACACTAAAGTGTGCAGAACAGGAAAACTATTTAAATTCTTAGAATCGGAAGCAAAATATTCAGTCCCGTTCGCTTCAGAATGTTGATAAATCACACATTTGTTAATCAAAGGAGGAGCTAGAACGGATTTTTGCTTCAAAATACAAACACCGTTTCTCCTTTATCCACTATGTGGCTACGTAAAAACTGTAGACACAATCATTTTATTTATATGGAGTTGAGTCTTTTAAGGCGAGAAAGATAATTATTTCCTTAATACCATTTTAAACAGTTATTCTGGATTATCAGTTATATATTTTTTTTTTTGACCATTGAAAATTACTTAAATATAAAATGATAAAAAAAACAAACCCATAGGTTATTCACTGCGCTGTTGATGGCTTTGGGTTTGCCTTAGTCTTTTTTAAACAGTACCCTTCAAACTGAAGTGGAAAACTTAATTTTGCCTTTATCACTTCACTGATATATCCCCTTCTCTGAAAATGGCAGAAGAAGTTGTGACTCACACTGTGGAACAGCCTTGTGTCTGTGCCCAACACTGCCGCATAGGTATGGAAAAAAATACTTTGACGTGACCTGCCCTAGGCAGATAAATCCGCAGTTACCTTTAAACTGTAATCCAGAAAAAAATCCCAACAACTTCAGGGTAATTTCTAGCAGAGGGGACAATGGAAAATACACTGGAATTTCACAGACTATTCGCAAACGTCCTGGAGATCACTAAAGTCACTAGATTGGATGGAGTACTAGCACCATGTGTCAACTTTAGCGCTACACTTCTTAAGCAGGAGAGAATTTGGGCTTATTGTATCTATGGGTACCGGGCTCAGAGACGATAGAAATGTTCTGTATGCACAGAAGCATACTGTTGAGTGATGGTTTGAGTTTAGCAGTTGCAGTTGTGTATTACTTATAAGACAAGTGAATGTTTCTCAGTGCAAACGGATAAATAATTAAACACATCTCTCTATATGTTTCGGCTGCAGGAGAAAAAAAATCGTTCGGATATCAATTATTTATACATCTCCGTGTTTATCTTCCTCTAACGACGAATTACACAAGGGACAAAACTAATCGAAACCAGGAAAGATGATTATTATTATTATTACTATTATTATTATTATTATTTTATGATTGATAAGGACAGGAGGAAAAATCTTGTGAATTAATTGCAAAATTAACACAAAACAAAAATACCGGCATCTACTCTCTCCTGATTATGACTTCAAGATGGGATCCTGGTTTTGTAGAAGAAAGATGTGGTAATTTTTCACTATGTATGGGCTAACACCATTTAAGAATCAGATAGGGAAGTTACGAGGGTGCCATATTGAGAGGCTTCAGCACTAGTTTCCAGGATTCAGATTGTATCAGCAGTATCTCAACAGCTCCCATCCCCTCCACCACCAGCCTCCCCAAAGCATGCGACCTCCTTCAGTAGCTGATGGCTAAGGAAAGGTTCCAATTAATTCTATGAAGTATAGTCCTATAAGAGATCTCGACCTTACCTGTAGAGCTGACCAAGCGATTTTCCAGCAAAATTCTTCAGTCCCTCCTTACCAGGGGTCAAAATCCTTTGTTTTACCGACTCCATTCCTGCAGGGATGCTCGCTGGATTCTGCTCTGCTCTAGATAGGACAGTGCTACGGGCAACGATGGTTCATATTGGTTTAATTTCTTAACTTTCCCCCCTCATTAAATGGCTGTCAGTGAACCTCCAGGTAAAGGGAGAGATTTCTGCGTGCGCGCGTGTGTGTGAGAGAGAGGGAGAGACAGCGTGCGGAGCCAGGGCGGGGGGGTGGGGGGATAAGGGAGGGAGAGGGCGAGGGAGCGCGCCTGTGTGCGGCAGCGAGCGGGGAGTCTATGAGAGCGCTGTAGGCAGCCCCCGGATTTCCCGGCAGAGCGGAGTTGCCCGGCACGGTCAGAAAGTCTTCTCGGCCTTGCAGGGTTCAGTGGCGGTGGATGAAGGCAGTGCCATGCCCGGCAGGGAGGGGACGGAGATCCCTTTGCATTTCGAAGCAATCTCGGTCTGGCGCTGGCCGTGTCCCCAGCTGTAGCGCTGGAGGGGGAGGGGTGCGAGAGAGCTGCGAAGTACCCCGTGCCACGGCGCCGCTGGCTAAATCCTTCGGGTGGCCGGGAGCCCTGCCGTGTCCGCGCTGTCTCCGCCTGCCCGCCCGCGCAGCGCTGCTCCCAGCGCAGTCACTCAGGTCGCGCCCCGAGGCGGCGACAGAGGCGAGCAGCACCCTCGGGGCGCCTGTCCCCCCTTCAGCACCGCGGACAGCGCCGCGCCCACGCCCCGCCGCGGGGGCGGACCGCGCTCCGCTGCCCACGGGGAGACGCGCCCTCGCCTCCCACCCGCGTCCCTGGGGCCTCGAGGGGCGGGGGTGTGTGTGTGTCCATCGTGGCCCCCTCTTCAGGAAGCAGTGCTATGCCACGGGGTTTGCCGCACACCGGGGCAAGTGTTGCTGGTCCATTTGTCCTGTTGGTGTGGAGAAAAGACATGGCCTTCGCGCAGTCAGTGGCACTTAATGCCCTGGGGAAACAGGGCATTAACTGCAAGTGGTACTGCTCTTGCTATAAATAGAAAACATCTATTTCAAAGGTATATCTATCTCTATATCCATAATATTCGAACAGCTTATTTTATATCAAATCAAGCATCCATTACTGATGCTTTTCTTAAGCATCTAATATTTTCATCTCTTGTGTTCTCTGCTTTCAGGCCTCTGAGTAGGCCTGTGTAACATTTAGACTTGATGTGTTGTATTTACAGCACTGGAATGAGCTTGGTACATTCTGAACAGAATTATTGTTCTTTCCAGAATTATTTTTCTTCCCAGCATCTCATAGTAATTTTCTGACTTCAACCATTTTGAAGTAGATTGAAGATTCAAATCATAGTATTCATTTCTCAGTCATAACTATGATATTTCTCTCAGGTTTCATATTAATCTTAAAGTTTCTGTGGATTTGTAAATTAAACAAGAATGTATAACTGGCTCTCTAAACAAACCTTTTATAATTATCAAGATCTTTTATTTGCCTTGTTGGTGACAATATCTAAGCAACATAGTTTGAAAGCAAGATTCCCTGATGAAAATGTGTCTTGTAGCTGCAATATCCAATATCCTAAGAACAACTGCTCTTTGGATTTATATAAATATTTTTTTCTGATGTTGCCCTCTGCTGGAGGGTTAATGAAGGTTTACAGCAGCAAAGCACGTCTATACAAGACCAATTATTTTAATATTCAAATTCCCTTAATCATTAATATGTGTAGAAATTCAATAGTTCCATTCAAAGCTGTGAAAGAACTACTAGAAATACTAGAGTAGAATAGAAATTAATATTCTACGTAATTAAAACGTTGCTAATCAGCATCATAACACAGAGATGATTTCTAAGTTGTGGTACATACTTAATGTGTTTTTTAGTATAGGTTTCAGTACAGCATCTTCACTACTATTACGCTGCTGAAAGAATTATTCCCAGTACGTGCAAAGCTACACAGTTATATAAGCAATTCTTCCCAGTGTTTCACGGCTCCAGTGTGCCATTGCAGATGCTCAATGGAAACCCGTATGAATAGATTCTTTTTCTGAGGGGTTGCAGGAACAGGAAACACTGTAGCAGTGATTCAATGGGATGGGGTTCTGTAATGCAAGCCTTTCAGAGAAGTACTGACTACTTTTATGAGCTGAAATTTGAGACTGTAAATTCTTCAGGGCAAGGGTGTTTTGTTTATTTGCATACTATGTACAAGGAGCTTTGGCCCTTTTGTTAGAAAGCTCATCACTAGCATGATTTTAATGCTATAGCTACTATAAAAACAACAATTGTTAGTAAAATAGTAGCATGTAATAAGTAAATGACGATTGATTTGGGAAAGATAAATAATTTATCATATCTCACAAAAAGGAATTTAAAGGCCAGATGAGACATTTCTGGGTGTTGACTCTTACTAGAGGAGAATTAGTTAGTCCTTATTTGGACAAAATATGTAAAATAGCAAACAATCCTGGTTTCATAGAATTCTATAGTGACTAGGCTGCTGATGTAGCCATCTGAAGTAGAAATTTTATGTCTATCATATTATATCCAGATATTACTGAGTCACATCGTGGTAGAGCTCAACTGTTTTGGTTTCACATGAGGCACTAATAAGAGCAATACAAAGCTAATGTCATTAGTGTTATAAAACATATACAGAATTTTCGGCTTTTTTAACACCATATATTAGTTATTTAACCTTGGTAGAATAAGCCATTTCTTGGAGAAACAACTTATAGGATTAACATGTTATCACAATTGTTATCAATAATTATTTCTGTAAGGAATACCTGTCACAGACTGACTTCTCTCACAGAAGGACTAATTCATACTTCAGTGATATTACTGTGAATTCTTTCCACTGGTGTAATGGCAGGTGAAATAGGATGTTATGCAGAAAATTCTAGTCCAGAGACTGAGTCAGAAGTCACCCAGTAAAAACTGCAGCTCTGAGAAAGCGCTAAGAATATCTGTGGGATGGTGTAGTATGATGCAGGATGCTGCAGATGCCTGCATTTTTTCACATAGAGTAGAAAGCTTATTATTTATTGCTGAAATCTTGTAATTAAATACAATTAGCTTTGCCTGGTGAGATTTTCTTTTCCTTTTGCTTGTGTGATGGCTAAAAGATTGAATCCTTACCTGCCCTTTTGTTTCTGTAAATAGTTCCTTTGTACAAGTTTCTGACTGAACTATTTCAACAAGTTAATAGAAAGAGATGAAGAATTACAGATGTGGTTCTTAGCTAGGTTTTTCTTATCGTTATATAGATAATCTGAACATTTTCTACAATAACCATCAGAATAGCGTCTAAATATAGGAAAATCCTTTTAGAGGACTACAAAACCAATACAGCAATACACATTTTTCTTCTCTAAGTTTTAGTTTTGCTGAAACAAAAAACTCCCTAAGCTAATTTTTTTGTCTGTGACACATACCAGTGATTTAAAAACATAAATTTAAATCCCATTTTTTTTAACCTTATCTTCACTGCTGGTACATTGCTATATGGATTTGCTCTTTTCCAAGTGTCATGCATTAAGTGTTTATAAATGAATAATATTTTATGATCCATTTTGAAAAATAAACCTGTATGTGTTGATTTAGATGCATATGAACATACAGATAAAATCTAATATTTTGTTTTTCAAGTCTACTCAATGGTGACAAAATACTGCTCATAATGACACAGTGTCATCTTCATAAATAAATAGTGTTCTTAAAATCTTAGTTATTCCATTAAATGCATGTCTGTAAAACAGTCATTTGTGACTGAGGACAAGAACAAACATGCCTCAAAAAACACAATCTAATTCTTACTCCTATTTATGGTAGCTGTCCATTGAATCCAATAGAATCTGATGCCATCTTAGGAACAAAGCTATCTTTTTACCTTCTTTGGTACTATGGAACTGCAAAATTCCAAAGAAATCCCAAAATAATGATCTTTCTTTTCAGACCACCAGAAAGAAACCTGTATGGAAGAAGAAACAACATTGTAAACTCATTTTCAGTAAAATACTTTTTGAAAAAAGAATATTCAGTATTTTAAAAAAATATTCTAAACACATATTGAAATGAACTCATATGGCAAGCCCTTGAGTGATGAGGCAGAGAAGGAGGACAAAGAGATTTTTTCTAAACCCAGGAGCTTCCTCATTCTCCCTAAGAGTTTGTGAGGGTCACTTTCTAGAACAAATTAAGTGGTCTTTTACTTTATTGTCTAGTTTATTGTCTAGTATAATTTACTTTATTGTCTAGTATAATTGACAGCAACAACTGGATAAATCTCTTGAAAAGTCACACAATCAAGTTCTTCAAGGATTTAGATGTAGTGTCCATGTTGACACATTAAAGAAGTGTCTATGCTGAATCCTGCACTCCTAACTGTAAAGATTCCTGAATTCCAGCCATGACTACATGAAGTTGGATTAACAATGCTTTCTAGATAATTTTGCCTTTGGGAGATATATCCAGCAGTGGCAAAACATACATTTTAAGAAACAGTGTTCTTTTTTGTGCATGTATTCAGACCTAGGTTGTGTGCACAATGTGGTTATTACATCTTGATGTGTATTACACAGCTGTGTTGAAAGGAGTAGCTGTAATGTGCCGTAACACTAGAAGTTCTTTCTGTTTCCTCCTGACCTGTGTCTCTTACATCTTGAATGACATTTTAATTTCCTGAACTATGTGCTGGATTGGTAATTTCTACTGTATAAAATAAACATGGCAGAATTGAACTGTTTGGTCAGATCTTGGCTCTGCATTTCTACAATAGCACAAAGACTGTTTGTCTTTCTCATTTTGTGTCCCAAAGAGAACAGGCTTGAACTGAAACATGCTAAAGAATGCATGCATCTGGACAGAACATATAGATAGGACCATCACTCTCAACCAGCCTGTGCTTCTTGGAAATAGAAACCTGGAATTTTGGGTGAAGATCACCGGAGTATATAGGGAAATATAGCAGGAAGATTTTTGCAGATGAAAATAAAGTATAGCCTTGGATTTTGTCAAGTAAAGTTTTATAGGTTTCCCACTACTTCACCTAAGTGTGATGTATTACAGCTTAGAGCTTGTAAATTGAGTTACTCTTCTTCAGATGCTCCCTCAGTTGCTAGAAGCATTATCACATTGTTTTACCACAAGCCTAGTAAGCACAAGAAATGACATGTAGCAGAGGGCAGAAGTTGCATACTAATTTTTCAGGGCGATTTTTATTTTTAAGCCAGTGTGGAGGTACTTTGCCTAGAAATCCCTGCACTAGCATAGATGATTAAATACTCTAGTCACTTACTATAAAAGTTGTTATTGTTTTCTGAGAAGGTAAGAGAGATCATTTTTAAAAAAAGGCATACAAGTATCTGAAAATGGCATTTTTTTGTATTAAGAAGTATCTTCATTTTAAGCATATAAATTCACGGTGCTAACTCCAGTAGCAATGTCGAATTTTCACAAAATCCAAGGTGTGTTTGACTCTTATAGCAGGGAAAGCTGATTATTGCGTTCAAGCTGTTGCTTCAGCCCTCTAGTGGTAAAAGCCATTAAGGTACTAGAAGAGCAGTCAATTTTTATGTTCTTCTGGTATAGTGGACTTTACTGTGAAAAAAAAGAAACCAAACCAACCACTAGATGATTTGCAGTTACCATATAGAATTACTCCATGGATGGAAATTTTCCCATTACATTACACAATGATGTATTTGTTAATTTCCTCCATACTCCCTTTCATGTCTAAAACATAGTTGCTTTTTAATGTTAGCAATTAGATTTCTAAAAAATCTAATAAAAATCCACCGAATGGAAAATGCCTTTTAAATCATGAAAGCAGTCATATGCATGTTAAAAAATCTCTTTTTTGTATATCTGTGAATAAATTTGACAATATTTGATATATTTATACTAAAAGTAAATAAGGCTGCTTACCTTCTTCACAGATATTACAGGAACATCTGTTCCTTTGAATTCCTGTACTGACCCACGAATTAAATGCAAAGGATCCTGAAGGACTTCAAGCCATCTGTCATGTTACACAGGCAGAAACGCATCTGCCTCTGGGGGTGCGGCAGAGTAACAGTTCTCATAGTACACGAGAAAACTGTGCAGAACATGGTGAGTGGGATGCAGTTACCCACAATGAAATTTAGCCAAGGATTGCAGCATATTATCCTGTCTTTTATTAATACAATCGTTAATGATCTTTTACATCATCAATTTATCATTATTTTATTGTTTCATGATATCCATTATTGGACTGTTTATCAGCTTAGGATCAGTTTGGTCTTCGTGATCGTCAGGTCTCTTTTCACTGTATGAAAAGCCTTGAGGAATATGCACAAGTATCATGGTGCCTTTTATCAGAACCAGATTTTCTAAGGGCTGCATCAGTCCTTTCTTTTCTGTGGACTCTTCTCTTAATGTTATTTTAAAATGTATTAAGAGAAGTTTGGGGAGAAATTTCTGTTGATCCGGATAACAAGTCGCACTGACTCAAACATGGTTTAAATCTATCATAAACTTTTATTTGTTAGGAGAGCTGTTAAAGAGATACCAAATGTAACTTCAGAGAATCATTTGATCAGCAACCTATTCCTGGTGAGGAAAACCATCCCAGCAGAACTCAGATATTTGGAAAATAGTTGTGCTTAGTACAAAAGCGAACTGACACTTGAGTTTGCAGGCAGATTCTTCAACTAGAGTGTTGGGTCTGGGACTGATATCACACCTTGAATTTGTCAGTTATATTTTCCATGCCTCATTTTTGGGGGTATGAAAGAGGGAGAATAATCCTTCTTTAGGTCAAATATTGATTTGTCAATAGACTAAATTAAACCAAAGTACACAAAACGCTGTGTAGGAGGAATGTATTGAGATTCTATTACATGTAAAGTGGTTTCTCTAAGGAGAAACACATAAATACACCCGTAATTAGTAAACTGTATCCAAAAAAGTATAATCTATCAGTGATATAGACAGCCAACACATCTCACCTTCACTGCTAGACTCTGCCAGAACAGGTTCCAGTGATATAAGGACAGTCATTTATTTTCAACTGCTACATCATATCTTTTCTGTGTAGAAGGATACTGAGACAGTGTGTACAACCATAGCAAAAAAATAAATAAGGAGGAAGCATGTGGCTTTAGTTGACATTTTGGGTTAATAGTGTCTATAGAAAGTTATCAGTAATTCTTATGCCTTCCCAAGAAAGAACCATGGTTTTCACTGAGTGAGCCTTCAATTTATCCCGTATTTCCTTTAGTTTTATTTCTTGACAAGTTGACAATCATCACGTGAACTCAAGACTGAATGTGATCAGATCTCATTTTAAAATGTTCTTGGAAACAGCCTAATAGAGTTGTCTCCAATCTGGATTCACAACAGGAAATTAAGGTATCTGGAGGGGCGGTTCTTACATCCTATGTCTGAACCCACATCAGATAACAGTAATCCAAGCTAGCAATGCAAGCATATCTCCAAATGATTGGTATTTTAATCAACAGACTCCCATAATTTTATTTATAATATAAAATCAAATATTATTTGTCCCGTGAGCATTGGGATTGATGCATCTGGCTTCCTGAGGTTTCTTGTCTTCAGTAACCCTAGCTTCCCAGTACTCCCTTCTCACACCAGGCCCTGATCAGATCTCTGAGAACTCCGGTCCTTCCCTGCACGGTCCCTAATGCTTTCCTGTTAGCATCTTTAGCTCCTGCAATCTCATCAGCATGCCTTTTCCCTTTCCCTCATTACGTGTCTTTCATTTTTCTTTATAAAACTGCTTCTGATAAACTATTTTTCTGAAAATTGTAGGGAATTCTCATTCTAGAACTTTCATGTTTCTGGCAAATTTGACCGAAATAGCTTTAAAAGTGATTATGAAGGGGAATGGACACATATGTGTCTCATTTGAAAAGAAAACTGGGCTGAAACAATCAATCAGCTTTAGATGTAGTTTTTGTTGATGTCATGTTTCATTAATAGTGAAACTTATCTTTGCTATTACTCTGTCTTCTGCGAAAAAATTCCTCTGCTTTCTATAAACCACAAAATTCTCACCTCTTTTATACAATAAATACTTAAGAAGTGATAGATGCCTTCTTTGGAGAACACATCCAAGGGTCTGAAAGCATAAAAGTCCAAATGTTCTTTTTGTTACCACAAGATACAAAGGAAAACCAAAGATTGTAAAAGGTTTTGTGGGAATCTGAGCACAGCACTACTATTCTTGTTGGTTTATTGACTACATAAGATGTTCCTTCTCCCCCGGAAACATTAGAGCAGCATGTAATTCAAGATGTCAGGAAAATTTCTGTTTTATTTTAGGGCCCTGCTATTGAACTCAGTGGTGATTACATTGTATTCCATGGGGCCGGGGAATGATTGGGGTATCACATAGCTAGATTTAAGCCAAAGCACTCTATCCAGCCATTTCAAAATATCTGTGATCTCTAAATGTAATTAAAAATATCAAATGCCCAGTCCAGATCCCTTTACTAAGTTTCACAGCAAACACCTTCAGGCCTAAGCTTCATGTATTTTTTTTTTCTTTTTTTTTAAATAAATAAATCTTCACAGATCCAGTGGATTAACTCTTGATTCCATTAGAGGAAGGTGTGTCTGCAAAGCTGTTGTGTGGTGCCATGGGGTGATATGAGCTTTGACAGATACACTATAAAGGCACTGCTCTGGCAAGATTAGACACTATGGGCACAAAATGAAATGAGTGGAGTGCTTCTGGATCTTTATTTAGCACCTTAATATTATAGACAGACAGATCATATTAAGGACAGGCACATCCACACATTTAAGAGCATGGTCCTGATCCACTTCCACGTCTGTTCTTCCCCTTCCTTCTCAGGTTCCTCTGGATATAGTTAGCCAGAAACTCAGATGTTTCAAGAAATGCCTCTTATTCAATTCCATCCAAATGAAACCGAGCCCATTGGCTCTTGTGTGACTCAATCTCTGTGTGAACAGTTCTGATGTCTTTAGATATTCCAGGGCTTCTCCTGCACGGGAGGTGAATTTTAATTATGTATTTAGTGGTCTATTACAAGACTTGGAAGTTCAAACGGTTCAAAAGACTTATGCTCAGCCCTTACTATGCTCAGGGTTTGCTTGTCTGTCTCTTAAGTTGCTGTTTTCATTGTGAAAGCCAGGACAAGCTTTTCTGTCTTTTGGTTCTCAGCTCTACAGCCTTCAGCTTAACAGTTGACATTGACTGTACTTATACCATGGACTTTTACTGTGTAATATTTGATTATTTCAACTCATTCTGTAGCTGAGGCTTTTTCCGGCTCTATTTGTGGCAAAAATTTTCTGGTTGCTTCCATTTTCTACTCAAAAGGGTACCATTTTATAGGCAGTTCTTTTTTTTTTCCTCACAGCTAGAGTAATGATCAGTATTACTTTTAGTGCCATCTCTGAATGCCGTGGTGTATGATCTATGAATCCCACTCTGTTTGCCAAAGCCAAATACAGAAGAACAGATAGAAAGCTCTTATAAGGCAATGGTACTTGTCCTCTGTTTTAGTGCTACAGAAACTTCTCAATCCATCAGAAAATAATAATTTAAAAGCAGAAAAAACTAAATGTCAAAGTCTCTACTTGGGCTGTATTCCTACCTAACTCAGCAGGAGGCATGTCCCTGCAGAATATCAAGAAAGGAATTTGGGATTTGGCCTTCTGTATGGAATTAACTTGAACGTACACATTGCATTTTACCTGTGGTCTATTGTTAGCCGAGAACCCTTCCATACAGTTTCACATCCTCTACAGTCTCTTTTCAGAAGTGATGCCAGTTCCTCAAAAATTATTTTACCATTTGGTTGTTCTAAAGGCCTGTTAAGGAACAGGTATTTTTTTAGATATTAAGCCTGTTTTGTCCATGAAATATATGTACTATGCTAAAAGCCGAGCAAGAAAATATCAAGACTGAGTTGTGTATAAATATTCAAGAGAAGGCAGGCTACAAACACAGTTCTATTGCTGTTTGCCAGATGTCCTGAGATCACACCCTGGGGGCTGCAGCTAGGTAATTAATTTCTGCAACACGTAACTTGTTAAATTTAGCTGTTTGTTTTCTTGTTCTCTCTCACTTAATATTTTACTGCAGTTCCAAACTGTAGGTCTTACTTTGTATATAACTCCAGTAAAATCACTGAGGCTATTTCCAGAACAAAGGATCTAAATTTTCTTACAGTGATATGAATCATACCATATGTTTCTTGTGCAGATCATTTTTTTCCCCTTACCGTGATAGACTGACTTTTAACTCAGTAGGGAGGGTATTTGTACCTAATTTTTGGTTTGTTTTGGAGTGTTGCATGTGTCCAGTAATCGGTCTGACACTGCCAATTCATTCACAGATAACGTCTTGTTATATATTCCTTTTTTTATGGATGCCTTCTTTGCTTCCAAACATTTCTTTACTAGAAGGTCCCCATGGCTTATGGAAACCCCTTTCCCTGGAGGTAACTTATCTTTTATAATACTCTCCACTGAATCCATGAGTTCAATCAGTCTCATATTACTGAGTCACTCTTGGTGAATTGAGTTGGTCTTCTGCTTTCACAGACAAATTTCCTTGGCAGGTTGCCATTTTCTTTCAATTTATGACAAGAATATTAATCACTCTCTGAATGGTGCGTGCTCCATCATCAGTGCACATCATAAATCACTGAGAGGTACTTTTGCATCTGGTTAACATTACACCTAAGGGCTTTGTGCAGTGCATGCTTTCCTGGTCTACATGGGCATCTTTCCTTTGCTCATGACTTGTACCTTGACTAGTGTTCTGCAAAAGGCTTCATAAATCGATTGCTTGTCTCTCAAAAGCTGCCCTGTACTCTCCGGCACTTCTAATAGACTTCAAATATATCCTTGTTAATCATTCTTCACTAAAAGCGTGGTTGACCAATCATACAGTCTAAAGGAGATGGGAAAACATGACCAATGAAGGAAAGAGAGAGCAGGATTCTCTCTTAAGTCCATGTGGGGCACAGAGGAAGTCAGATTAAAAAACATCCAAGTTTCTCTGCTCGAACTCAAGTTCAAGGACTATGGCCTTAAATACAATTAGACCATAAGTGAGCCTTTTGTGGGTGAAGAGGGTATCTGTTTCACTCACTTCTTTTTTCCAAGTTTCTCTATGCCTCATCATCCCATGCCTCATCTACCCCCCTTTCCCTGTAGTAGGGTAACAAGCAGTTTACAGATCTAGTGGTTCCCAGCATTTAAATGAAGGTCTCTTGATCAGCAGAAGTGGGGCAGGAAATGTACAGGACAGATGAATCAACTTCTCCAAGCTTTTTCTTGATTTAATCCTTACTGTTTTGCTAAAAGGTTGGAGGGAAATAAATACGAAAAGATTACCTTCAAAGTTACAATAGTTCTGAAAAGTTGATCATGTTAAATATTTGGGTTCATTTCTGATACCTTAACAAACGCTTGGCAATAGCATAAACCTCATTGGATTTCTTACTAGTGGTTGCTCCAAGAGAAACCAGGCTCCGAAGGTCTTTATTCTCTGTGCATCAGGAGGGAAAACTAAATAACCTGAGCATGTGCAAGAACTTTCTTCTTGGTTCATTCAAATATCTGATATCTCTCAAGATTTTTATTTACAAATTGGCCTGATATTAGCTCTCCAGATAATATGAATAGGCTACTAATCATATATAATCTGTCTGACATTATGACCACACAACAACCTGCACATGCAAGTAGCTGAAATGCAACTTGAATATGGGAATTGGCAACTTAATCTTGCAGAACAAGATGGGAGGTTGAGAATTGCAATTTTGCTTTCAATGAGAACAAAAAAATGAAAACTTAATATTGTAAAATATTCCCAAAACATACTTAACAGCCATTTAGAAAATTTTGTATGATTTAAAGTTTTTCAGATTAAATACTGTCCACATAGAAGTTTGTTTTTAATGAAAACAAATCTTGATGAAGAGATCAGTTGTGAGTCTTCAAAAGAAAACGTTGAAAGCATAATTTTTGTCCAGGTTTTAGATTTTTCCCAACTCTGTCCATTGCTTGTTTCAGTTCATTCAAAAGCACAGATATTCAGGATTGGAAAAGGCATTGCAGTGCCTGAAGCCATTTTGTGTGATCCCTGAAGTTACCCAAATTAGTGGTCTTGAGAACGTAGGCGTGAGTGTTGGTATGTGTCCTACATACATGGTGTAATCTCATCTTGGGAAGACGATGGGTCTTTGCTATTGATTTCAATGGCAGAAAAGTTTGTCTGTTCAGCTAATATCATAGAATCATAGAAAGGTTTGGGTTGGAAGAGACCTCAAAGATCATCCAGTTCCAACCCCCCCTGCCACGGGCAGGGACCCTTTCCACTGGATCAGGGTGCTTAAAGCTTCATACAGTCTGGTCTTGAACACCTCCAGGGATGGGGCATCCATGACTTCTCTGCGCAACCTGTGCCAGTGCCTCACCACCCTCACAGTAAAAAATGTCTTCCTCAGATCTAGTCCAAATCTACCCTCTTTCATCTTAAAACCACTAACCATTGTTCTGTCACTGCACTCCTCAATATATATATATGTGTATAGTGGGAGGATGGAGATATACTGGTTATAAAAATGCCCTCTCCTGCTGACTTTTCTGAATTGTGCTTTTACAAAACAAGGAGACAAAAAGAGGAGGTCACTCTGACAGCATCCCATTCTCAAAAATCCCCATCAGCTAAGAAGCAGAAGAAAGGATTGATACAAATATTTAGGCTGCATTCTACCATCTTCAGAAAGTATCCTCCCACCCAATGGGTTTCCTGGCAGTGGGCCACCATGCTTTTGAAAACAGGCAAGTTTTTCTTCAGAAGTGTTAAGGACGCAAAGGAAGGCAAAAATGATCAGGATGGAATTACCTAAGTTTGGTGACTTTATTCCAGGTGAGAAAAAAATAAAACGGAGGGGTCCATTCGTCATCATCATGATGCTGCTGCAGTTAACAGCAAACATCAATGAAGGGCAGTAAGCAGCCACAAACTGCACAGCTCAAGGAAAGGGAAATTGTTGGAGAGGTGAAGCTGAAACTACACAGATAAAAGAAATAATGTTGCTGTTTGGACACATCTGAGCACTGGTAATGAAGGTGACTGTCACACTGATCAGGATAGTCATTGTCCATATGGGAAAGCAAGTCAGAACCCACCACAGTAACATCCTCAAGGGTTTCAGTGGATGGATCAGGGCTCCAACGTGTGACAAAGTAGATGTTACTGTAGTAGCAAACATGGCAAACTGTCCTGATTCTCTTGCAAAAAAAAATCTCAAAAGGAATGGTGGAGCTGGCTCAAGTGGCAGACAATCAACAAAGGGAGGTTTAGGAGACATGGTTACAGCTAAGATCAGGCTGCAAGGGAAAATCATATTGTCTGAGTCCAGTTGGAAGATGAAAATCCAACCAACAGCCCCACAGCCCCACATGCGGGATGAAGAAAAAGTCTCTGGAAGGAGACTCCTGTGAACAGTGTCCAAGGTAGTATCTGCATTTCCACAAAATTCTGTCTCTGTTTTCTGTTGAAATGCAGAGACATAAAGCATGATGTTTTCACTTTACATGACAGACGTCTCCTCCCTGAGTTAGAGTTAACATGAACATCTTGTGATTGCCTGTATCATTATTGCCAGTTCTGAGAAGAGATTTATGGTGGGACTGTCTTCATTTTTTAAGGTGTTTGACATTTTACTGACAAATCACTATGGTCTGATCAAAGGCATTAAAACTGACAGAAAAATTCCTACCTACTGCCTTGGATTGCCCTGATCAGAACACCTCCAGGCCCAACTGCTGTTTCATCGTGTTCTAAAAAGTGACAAAGAACATGTTCTTCAAAGACAATGATCCCATATCATAGAATGGTTTGGGTTGGAAGGGACCTCAAAGATCATCCAGTCCAACCTCCCAGGCCATGGGCAGGAACAGCTTCCTCTAGACCATGTTACTCAAAGCCCCATCTAACCTGGCCTTGAACACTTCCAGGGGCTTCCATGACTTCTCTGGGCACCCTGTTCCAGTGCCTCACTACTCTTACAAAAAAATTTATTCCTAACATCTAACCTAAATCTCCCCTCTTTCAGCTTAAAACTATTAACCCTCATCCTGCCACTGCACTCCCTGACAAAGAACCCCTCCCCATCTTTCCTGTAGGCACTCTTTAAGTAGTGGAAGGACTTGCTTTCCTTTTCTTAAATAATATCAACTCTTTTTCAGAATACAGGTTTAATTATAAAGTTTCTGAGTGACTGAGAATTTTGTGCCCCAAATAACTGGCATTTACTGCAGAACGAAGAAACTCAACAAGGGAGCCTTATAGGAAGTTGCGATTTTTCTCTCCAGAAAAGAAACTGAAGTGACCTTGCTCAGCTATTGCCTCATCCTCATCAGACATCCTGAGCTCTTTGGAAAAGCACTTATTCTTGTGACTGTCTCTGTGCCCAGCAATGAGTCAGGTCCCTGCAATGGCAGATGCACGAATAAATCACTGATGAGCAGTGGTATATGCGCAGGAGATGGGGAGGCTGCTCTGTACACAGAGAGGTGGCTGGTTACATTGGATAAGCATTTGAAGCAGAGTTTATCCTAGCACTGAAAGTGAAGTAAATTCTCCAGATGCATTCTTTGCTTTTGATTTCTTCCAGGTGCAAAAGCAGAGGAAAGCCGGCTTTTCCCTTCCCTGCAGAATCAACCTCTTGGATGCCACATTTCGGCTCCTATATTAACTGCTAGTAGAACTGGCTCCTCTCTCTGAGGCAGGGGAGACTTGCTGACAGACCAGAATTTGGATTTAAAGGCTTCTTCCACACATCTGAATATTAACAAGTCTCCATAGCAGTTCCGCTGTATGGTCTGGCTTCAAGTTCGTCTGGTGACTCAGTTCACGAGCCTTTATGCTTCCACTTATTCACCCTCCCCCTTTTGAAGAGAAAGGCATTAATAAGGACTTATAGTTCCTTGCTGACTTCACTTCTCTCCACATGTTCAGCAGGCAACACCAGCCCTTCGAACTCACAATAAAAGTACGGAGCAGTTTTCCGTCTGCATTGATTCCCTCTATCTATGTCACCTCCTTCGGCTCTAATCACAGCACTGACCCCATTAACTAGATCATCATTTTTTTAACAATCCCACAGAGAGTGCTTTCCTTTGATGAAAAAGTTGAATGTTGCTCATTGGTACATGGTGGCTCAACATATTGTGGCATTTCTAATTAAAACAGGAGTCATCATGAGAGGCTGGTTGTAGCCAGAGAGTAATTTTGCTATTTTCACATGAGTGCACAACAAGAAAAATATAACAAAAGAGCATTTTATGGCAATATATCAGACTGTGCCATTTAAAATTAAAAATGTAGAGAGCTGGAATGTTTGTCTTTTCCCAAGCAAACATTCCTGGATCATCTTTTGTTGTTTTTTGGCCTGAACCTACACACACCAGCTGAAGTGGAGATCAAGTGGCAGGAATCACCATTAACTTTGGATGCTTCATGATCTTGGCTAAGATACAAGGAATATTTCTTGACGTGATCATGCAATGTGGCATCAACATGAATATCCTTCGCCCCAGCATAATTCTCTGTCTTCCTGGTACGTGCCTCCTTGCACTCTGCAGCATCTTGGGAGGATGCTCTGAAGGCACATGAATCTTGCTTCTAGCTGAGAAATTGAAAGCCATGCAAAGAATCCTCTGCTAGCAGATGAGTGGAAGTGTGACGTGACATCTAGGATCTAGTGTTTGGTACTACTGCCACATTGTCTCCTGAGCTGCTTCTTAGGAAGCCCAAAAAAGCTGTCATGACACACAGGCAATCTTATGTGAAAGACCAAAGTGGAGAATTCTTCCTGATGGCAGTGCACCAGCAGCTTGCTTAGAGAGCTTGAAGTCTAGACACCTTAAAATTAATAGAATGCCAGGATTTTATTTCATAGGACGAGGGGAGATTAGATATTAGGAAGAAATTTTTTACTGTGAGGGTGGTGAAGCACTGGCAGAGGTTGCCCAGAGAAGCCATGGATGCCCCATCCCTTGATGTATTCAAGACTATATTGGACGAGGTTTTGAGCAACCTGATTCAGTGGAAGGTGTCCCTGACCATGGCAAGGGGGGTTGGAACTGGATGATCTTTAAGATCTCGTTCAGGTTTAACTGTAGCATTAATGTTTGCTGACACGGTGCTAATGGGCTAATGTCACCAGAAATGTTTACTCAAAAGAATCCAATAGCAAAACTGTCTATTGCAATGAAGGCTTCCTATCAGTTTTTCCTGCTTAAACTTTGTGTCTGGAATATTTTTGTTGCTTTTTGAAAATGTGTTAAAAGAGCACTGAACATTGGCTTCCTATTACATTACACCATGCATTAATTGAGACAAACTAGTAAAAGCCATCAGCATGGGAGATGCACTGAACTAGGGGCCATCTGATACAGAACTTCACTACCATAGCTTTTCATTTCTGAGGATGGTATGGTCCAAATATACCAGCAACGTCAAGCATTTCAAACCTACTGTGGCATGGAAGGCACAACATGACAAAAGGCTAATTTAGTCATTGTCTCTCAACTACAGAAGTAGTTATGATCTCTACATCTTTCAGTACCAAAACTGAAACGCTGAATAGTGTTGGATGTTTAGAACACCCAAGGACAAAGCTAGGTCAGTCAGTAATTTAAATACAAATGTGCTTCTGACTAGCTAACAGCACTGGTTGGTTGGAGAGTTGAAAAAAGAATTAAAAAGGATCATACCCTTACTAAAGGTTTCAGAATGACTCATTTCTGACTGAGAAAGCATAGTCACTAATTATTGCAGAGGAATGTGCATATGCATCTTCCAAAAATTGATATGGCTGTTGAATTTCACATCCTACTCATCTCCCAGCAGATTTCTCAGTACACATGCTTACATAAAAAAAAACTTCCTGAGCTGCTTCTGAATGATGCAAGTGTTGGGTAGAGACAACTGATTATTTAAAACCAGAACAAGGTTTAATTTAGCTATCCCTTTTTAAGGACGCCAAAATTATGCTGCAGAGATGTTGCGACCACCCTCAGCACGCAGGAAGACAGGCAAGAAAGAGCAGCTGTGGCTGAGTGAGGTTACAAAGTAATTCAAATAGTCTGGAAATTATTTTATTATCGTTCATATGGTAATGATCATCATTTTCCCCCCCCGTTTAGGGAAGGAAAGGTTTTCATGTCTAAACAAGTCCTTTGCAAGGGCTGCCTTTGCCCACGCTTGGAACAACCTCTTTGCCAGAGCAGATGTTAGGAATCCTGACAATATCCCCTGAGTCTCTCAGCCGTGTGTCATTCTCCATCTCCTTCCAGTTACAAGCTGGGCTTTCAGACTGCGGGAGCTGCATTGGTACAGCTGTGCTGACCTCAGTCTACTTCCAGTGCCGCGTTTCAGACATTAGTTTCAGAAACACAGTTTTCTTTTAATTTTGAATATTTTGAGGAACATTAGACAAGATTTTATTTGTTGCAGAGCTCACAGATCTGACAGATATGAAATGTGCAGATGTTGGGATATTGCTTCTTCCAAATCTCACCATTCTTTTCCACTGATCTGCTGGGGAAGTGGTTACAGATTTTTCTACTCCTGTCAGATAACGTATTTTTCACCAGTTTGATTGAGCTGCACATGTTCAAAACATCTCTTCTACTTCAGTTCTCCCAACCGATTTTGCATAGAATAAACAAGGATTTATTTGTAGAAAGAGTGTTCAGTCTGGGTAGACAAAGATACTGGAAAAATCGGATGCCTCACCTATTTCTCCAATTCAAAAAGTACAGCCATGAACATTTTAATGCACCTCTTCATTTATCGCACAAGATAAATGAAGGAATTAAGACTATTGGAGGGCAGTTACACTTTCTGATCATGGCGACAGCCAGTTGGGTCCCAGGATTCGCAGATGCCTCACAAGTCACCATATTACTCTTTCTCATAAAATATAATTGGGTTTGGATGAAATTGTACCCTCACTTAAACTTCATTACTCACTTACCACAGGTCCCAGTGGGGGCAAGATTTAGCCGCAAAGAGCAAAGCTTGAAGGCACCTGAAAACTTCTAACATTTTTGTAACACATAAATGTCCCCTATATCCTGCATAGCAGCAGCACTTCTTTCGGCTGTCTTTTCTCCTTTTGCTATCATTTTCTTCACAGTTTGTTGTTCATTTTGATACCTACATGAATAACTTATCCCACCTCAGTAACCAGCACAGTTGTAGTAGCATAAATAGATAATTATATCTTGCTTGTTTTGCTCTTTTCTTATTTTTTCTATTATTTTAAAGACATTAATAAAAAAAATCTCATATTTCTTTCATTTGACTACTGCTATTGCATCTCTCTCAATTTACAGTTTGAAAGGAAATGACCCACCAAGTCTGGCAGGTGATGCTGTTCCCAGATTCCTGATAACGTGGTATAACAGGAGTGATAACATGTGCTGGTGCTGTCTATTGAGAGCAAGGCATAAACTTGAATTCAGATTCTCTATGATTTAATCTAAAGTCCTACACTGGTGCCAGAAGTGAGTTGCAAGAAAGGTTAAAATAATAGAGGCATGTAGGAATGGTAATACTTTACCAGTCCCTTGGAAAAGCTTTAGCTCCACTGTATTTTCCAGTGTAAGTGCTTAAAGCTATTTAAGTGCACATATGTGAACCACTCGTGCTACGTGTGAAAACCGTGTGTGCAGAAACTGAGAACTTGAGAAGTCACTTCAGGTCCTGGCATCACAGGAATAAAATCTGTACCTAGAGAATGAAGGGAAAAGCAGCCTGGATGAAAACGAACGCATACTAACACAGTTTGTACTGTACTATACCTGGAGCAAGATGAAAATGCTGGGTCTTTGTTACTGAATTGTGGCCTTCTTGATGTAAGGGATTTACAAACACGCTCACAGGGTATTGTACACTCTGCCATCTTGGGCCACTTACATTGCCTACAGAACATGCAGAATTTAGTACAGGTCTTCCTTGGTCATTCATTTCTTAAGAAAATGTCTGAAGACAGAAGGGACTGTAACACAAGGTGATTATCATTTAAAGTGGAAAATGGCAGTGAGACGGAAGCTTTCTTCACATGTCTCTTACTTATTGGGAATCTATACACAACATCCCAAACCACAGAAACACAAAATGGTTTGGATCAGAAGGGACTTTAAAGGTCATCTATTTCCAGCCTCCTCGCCATGGGCAGGGACATCTTCCACTAAAGGTTGCTCAAAGTCTCATCCAATCTGGTCTTAAATATCCCCCAATGAGCTGGAGAAATCTGTACGAATACTTTTCTCCACGAGGCACTCAGGGCCTTTAAGTTTTCATACCTCAGCTTCTCTCTGAATTCTTGGAATTTTCAAAAAAGAGTTGACAGCACATTAAAAATAAAAACTGCTTTATTTGCCAGATTTAGATCTTATTAAACGTACGTATAAGTTAGCTGAATGCAAAGTTTAGAAAATTTATTCCAACATTAGTGTATCATCTATCAGTAACATACTTAGCAGACAAAAGCACAACTCAGACTACACAACAGTGTAAGTTAAAACGAGCAGAACACACGGAACTGTAGGAAAGTCCATCTATTTCCACTCCCTTATGTTGTCTCAAATGGGTAGTTTTACATAAAAAAATAAAAGCACAATAACAAAATCTTCTAGAAAAAACAGTATAGTGTTTTATAGTAGCACTCTTAGTTTGCAGTCATTTGCTTAGAACATACCACACTAAATCTTTCCAAGGTAAAAATCCTAACTTTCAATTGGAAAAAAAATATCCCTGATTGTATTACAAGTGAAAGGCCGATTTTCTTCTTCTATCTAATTTTAATGAAGCAATCTACTGTTGCTTAAATTACAGTACTTCCCACAAAGAACTATATTCACTTTGGTTAAAGGACACTTTTAGATACTTGTATTAAGCACATCAACATTAAATACTCCAACAGTAAAAACAAGCACATCCCTAAACCGACCAGTTCATTTTTGTTGCTGCTTTTAAAGAACACTTCAGGAAACATATACGTATGTGGACTATTATAGTCCTAATCATATTAATATTTCATTTATCAAAATACTGCTTAATGATACATAAAGGCAAACTACTATGTAAAGAGATGTTAGACTTAATTTTGTTATGTGGTATTAGCTCTTAATATGACAACATATTCTCTTTTCAACAGTTTCTATATACGAAGTAATGCTATGACTTGTAATGATATATTTTTAAGATATACATCTATTTCTTTTTTAATAAACTGATCCCACATTTTTTCAACTTCCTATTGTATGATACAACATATGCAAAACATCTGTTTGTATAGCATTGAACAGGAAGGGATATAAAAAATTAAGTTTGAAAGAAGAAAGAAGTCAAAATATAAGTTCAAATTCAGGGTCTGCATGCAGGGCTTCTGCATATCAATGCTGTATTCCAGACTAAGGTATTTCCTTGGTTTTCTCCACCTTGCTTTTAATATAAGTTCACAATACACCTATTTTGCTGACATATTTTCAAGTTTAGTATATTAGGACACTTTATTACAGGACCTGAAGAAACTAAAGTTCTGTAAGTAGGAATAGTGCATCTAATGCTGGATTTTCAAATCCATTTTCAGCCTCAATCAGATTGTATGGTTTGCATAGAAATATAATTTTGCATCACATCACCTTGCTGTTTGAAGCAATTGTTTGCATTGCTAACAGTAACAAAACTGTGAAATCTAAACTAAGCAGTTTAGTTAACAGTATATGTGTAAGAAGCAGCAAAGTGCTTGCATTGTGTAAATTCTGGTGTCACATACACAATTATGGTGACTGATACTCTTTGGCTTATAGGTTAAGCAGCAGAGCTGATTTATTTACACATGCATTTCTCCAATAAATCCGTTACTTCAAATATATCTGAACATTCATGAACATGGTCAGTTCATCATGAACACGAATTGCCAATATGCCTGATTTATCAAGCAAACAGAGAACAAAGCTGAATAACTTACAGTAACAAGAAATGTACACCTGCTTCAACACCCTGACTGGCAGCCAAACCATGTGATGTTCGTTCGAGGTAGGCACTTCAATGTTAAAGTGTTTGCTAAGAACAACGGTTCCACCCAAAACACGGATTTAGAACTGTTACAACAATAACATTACAGCCAAACTTTGCAATACGTAGGTTAGCCTGCTAAACAAAGTATGGAAACCTTAAATTGTGGCTCTAGTAAACAGTACAGAATTTGGCTGATATGGAATACAAATCTAAATTTTTTTGTGCATACTTGCAAGGAAGTATAACTTTCAAAGTGCAAATATAGTACAATTTCGAATCTCTCTAGCTAATACGAGAGAACTCAACAGTCTGGTGCTACTTTATCTAAGCAGTCTGTGTATGAACTGCTCTCTATGAACAGTTCACAAGCACTAGAACAGAAGTGTGCCAAGGCAGGCATAGTTTGGCTAACACTGTACAGCTACGTGTGTAGGTTCACAGTACGGCAATGCCTGCAAGCACGCTTTGGAAATACGCATTTCCCTATAGTGATCCTCTTCACATCTTTTGCCAAATGCAAATAAACAAGGCACTAAGCATGGAAGTGTTGATATGTTTTAAATACACAGCAAAATCATAAAAATGCCTAACTGCTTCAAACTATAAAATGAGGGCACATTCATAAACAGCTTGTAGCTACTTTACACAAGTAGTTATTTTATATATATATAAACTCAATAACTTTGTAGAAAAGCCTCAAGACAAAACAGAAAAAACCCCATTCTTGAAGATTAAAACAAAACCAATGTCCCCCCCAGCTCCTACGTACAATGACAATAACAATGTAAACAAGGATAACTTGGCATGCTTAAAATCTTTTGAATACAAATCGATGGATAAACCATCCAGCTAGATCAATTAGTGTGGCACTCCAGCTCCCAGTCCACTGCACTGTGTGTCACACCGCATAGCACTGAGTACAGGCACGCAGCTTCAGCCCTCTGCTGGCATTCACAGAGAACCTAAACAAACCAAAGGAGCAGCTTTGGCCAAAACCAATGTCAAGCACCATCTTCCAATGGCAGTTTTTGAGACTGAGAAATAAATTAGCTGTACTTCTCCAAACTGTACACATCTTTTCAAAAAAAGTCACTGTTAAATGACTTGCACGATATTTGCATTTAAAGAGGAAGTTCTTCGGCAGATGATACCTTTATGAAAATAAATTATGGGTTTTTTTTCCTTCATTAGTATGTATTAACTGAATTCTGTGCCTATAAATAATTCCAAGCAGAATTATCCAATGTCTCAAAAACCCATTTCTTCTAGAAAGCGTATACAAGTTCAAAGTGGCAAACAGTGTTTTGTAAGACATAGTGGATATAAAAAAGAAACCAACCCTAACTCTTGTATCAGGACTGTTCTATTTAAATGATCATGTCATAAAAATATAATTCTCATCACTCTGCACAGCAAGAGTCCTCTATGATATCCCTTTCATTCAGCTGGAATATAGCCTAGAACTTTGCATTTAGCAACAGGGGGAGGGCTTGATGGTAATAACATTATCAGATCCTGCGGAGCCCTTTGAGGGTAAAATTCCCTACAGTGGGAATCCAAATTTTAGGATTACAAGATTACACTTATTATTCAAAGTGATGGGTAAATAGAAAACAGTGCTGAAGTCATACAGTTTAAGTAGATTTACTAAACCTAGAATGCTCAGTAAGACTTTTAAAGAAAAAAAGTCTAAAATCTTTGGAGTGAAAGCAAAGGGTTGAAACCATCCTATAGCTTTCAAGACGACACGTACTGAGCAAATCACAGATAAAAAAAGCTAAAATAAGCTAAATGCCAAACAGCTGTTTTTTCAGCTACATTGCTATGCTTAACTCCATTCTTCCTTCAGTGGCAATGTACTCCTTTTCTGTGGCTCGTTTATCACCTTGACACAGCCTCTCCTTCAGTTTTTCAAGTTCATACTCATGTAGGATCTTCTGTGTTAAATACTTTTCACGTTTTATTTTGGCTTTCACATCTGCAGGAACATCAGGAATCATCCATGCTACAAAGAATTTGACAATGAATACAACGTGCTGCCAGAAAAAAGAACAAAAATTAAAGTGTATGAGAGATGCATACAAAGATTACAATACTTCCTTTTATGCAGAAACATTAATTCCAAACTCCATTTTCCCCTCAGAAATTGCTAGACAGTGGCTTAATACTGAAGTGCTAGTTATCCAAATTATTGATTTAACTACTTTTAGCCAATATCCATCACTGCAAAATGTTTTCTGGACTTTGAATACAGTCACCTCACATACAACACTTTAATGAAACCAGGAGGAGTGAAAGTGCTACTCCTGGTGGTTGTCTCTTCTATCTGCATAAAGAACATCTTTATCTTGCTGGTTTATTTCAATCAAATCTAGCAGTCTCCTCAGCTATTTTCCCTGGTCCTTCTCTGAGGTTAACTTCCTGAAATTAAAAGACCTAGTTATAGTCAACATTTACAACATGATTATTTGGTATTACTCAGGGAAGAAACTAGCTTATACTCTCAGCAATTCTATTTCCTGTAATGTTAGTAGCTACCTAGAGGATCTATAAGGTACCAATTTTGGAAGAAAATTTTGTAGGGAACGTACCTCCATAATAATTATAAAGGCCAGTTTTGCAGCAAGAATGTGCCAAAACTGCATACTGTGTAAATATCTCCGCTCATGATCCGGAGGATACCGATAGTCTCTGTACCTGTTGGACAGCAAAACATGCAAAGGTGAAATGTCATATTCAGTCTGAGACAGACTACAAGCTCAGTGACACTTTACAGGCAAATACAGTTGTCACTTAAGGAACCTTTTCATCTTGTTTTAAATGATCTGTTTCTTTTTGCAGAAAAAAGGTTGCCTCTCAATTTGTTTCTATCTTATGTTTGCTTAAACACCCTCCTACTCACAGCAACAGAGTAAAGGTGAGGATGTGTGAGAAATGAAATTTTGTACACAGGTTACATTTTTTTCAGGCAATGATCAAATACTACAGGACAGAGTGATGGAATGTATCACACAATAACAGACAAGTATTGAATACATGCAACAGATGTCGACAGATGACAGACTGGACAGATGAAGGGATCCTGAGTTCTACACTCATATGTATAAACAGGATATAAGGACTCCTGGGGCTTTAAAGCTAAAACCTCATAAAAATGTAGCTGTGTCTTAAAAGGTTGGGAGGTTTTTGTTTGTTTTTTTTTTTTCCCACATCAAACCAATATTTTTCTTTTACCATGGACTGCTCTGAAGTTTTCTCACAATTATTCTAGAACCTCCGATGCTGCCTCTTGTGAGAGAGGACTTTTTTTTTATGAAAGCAGGATGACCCAGATCCTCAGTAATATCTAGCACAATAACGATTGACTCTAAACACCACACCTCATTTTCAGCTTTGGAATCTAAACCACCCCTTACTGATACTTCCTTGTCTACTTAGACATTGCAGCCTAAAAACCTTGGAAAATATAGGCTGAAGTTGCAACCTTATGGAAATAAATCTCCTCCATTACTCAAAAATCAATAGTCTAATTAAGTAAAAAAGAAAAATACCCAAGCAAATGTTAGCAATGAGACCCTATTAAAAAACAAAAAGGTGATTTTTTTTCGTTACTGGCATGATCTTTTACCATCTCAAGCACTGCCTTGTTAACATTCCAAAATGTGAGAGGTAATAAGAATGACATCATTTAATTTCTTGTGGACTACTTAGATCTGCATTTAATTTTTATGCTGTATTCTAAACAAAATGATAAAATATTTATTATTACACCAACCTGCATATGACTAAGTTTTCTCGAACCATTTTAGGCATGTTTCTTTCCGGAAAATCTGATATTTGAAACACTGACAAACTATTGTTTATGTATCCAGACATAGGCGAGTCTTCACTTTCTGAATAAGCATAGTAGTAAACTAAGCGAGGAATCATATCCGATGTGAATGCAACAATAAAAGCCTAAAAAAGAAATTGGAAAAAGAAATTAAGGAATTAGCACAAAACTTGTGAGCAGATTCATAAAGGGGTGGCATTACACGGCATCTTTTAAGTAAGGGTGAGCATGATTAGGACACTTCACCTTGGTAAAGATGCTGCCTGCGGCCTCTGCTCTGAGGACCAGCACTCAGTGAACAAAACATGGGAACAGCCCTTACAAGAGGCACCAAATCCCAAAGATACCTTCACAAGCAAACTGCCTTCTATCTGTGATAACAGCGCCCCTTAGTGAAAGCAGAGGTGTGGATTGAGTTCTTGTGAGAAAGGATGTGTGTGACCACTTTATTCTCCAGCTGTATTTAAAAAGGAAACAATGGCTACCAGCACATTTTATCAAGAAATCTGAGATACTGAAGATACCTTGCCAATTAGGCAATACCTGCAAGTGGGTTTGTTGCCCAAGACACTTGCAGATCTGATACTGTTTACTATTCTACATTAAAAAGAGGCAACTCTTTTGCTCAGCAGTCTGCTTTACTTTATACTTAAGATTTAATACTAGCATGGCATTTAGTTTCTAGTTATAAAAAGTACTCTGAATCATTGCTCCCATGGGGGTATACAGAAGCTGCTGGACGAGCGGAATTCCCACAGAACGGAGCTCATAATGATAAGACAAAAATGTCATCTGGCCAACAAAACTAGTCCACCTCCACTGTCCCCTCCGGGCAATCACCACGCATCATCCAACTAAGCTTCAGAATGGATTACTAGAAAAGACAGACAAGTGAATGAAAGACTGTGGTCAAATGATATGTGGATTGGGAGCTGCATGTGACCAAGATATGGACAAATCAAATGACCCAAATGGTTTGACTGTATCTCCTTAGGGTAGCAAGTGATAAAGTGAACACTGTTGATTAAGTGGAAAAAGCATCAGCTGATTTTTAAATCTGCAGATTCTGAGTATGGAAGAATTAAAGTTGATGCAGTACAGTCGCCATACTTACATTAGTGACAACTGACAAGATGGCCATTCCATTCAGGATTTCTTGCCAAACTCCTATGCTATGTGCTTTCGCAGCCACAGGTCTCCTGTACTGAGTGGTTAATTTCCAGGAGTCTACTCGAATCTCCAAGATATTATTCATCAGAGCAAGAACAGGAGCCAGGGGAAAGGATGCCACGAAGAGAGTAATGAATCCAAACTGAATGACTGCAAGGGAGAAAAGAAAAATGCAAAATCTGCCCCCAGAAATTACCTTCAGGGTGACAATGAGACACAAGTTGCCACTGGCAGACAAATGGCAAACTTCTGCCAGGCTGCACAAGAGTCATCTCCACCCCTGGCCTGAGACAAGTGACCACCTGCCCCAGCCCCAAGACTCCTCTAGTCTCTCAGGGCTGCCATTCAGCAGCACCCAAGGGAACGAGGCATTCCAGTCTTGTCAAAAGATGTTGCCAGCAGTGCTGAATTCTAATTCTTTCATAGTGCTGTAGTTCTCTCATGAACAGAATGGAACTGTAGGGGAATGGGAATGTACTCATACATCGAATTCCTGACTTACTAGATAGGAACAAAACCAAAGTCAGGCTGCAGTTTGTATAGAGCAAGCCCGTTCTCCTTTTACTTACCAGTGACATTCCTAAATGAAATAGAGGAAATACTTTTTTCCGCTATCAAACCTCACCTCCATCTATTGCTATTGATTTAGTCAAAAAATTAATACCAATTCTGTATGTAATAGTTCCACTGTGGAGTTTTTAACAGTAGTTCAGGAATTGCAAATAAAATGCATAAATGACCCCTTTAAGTCATTACCAAAATAAAACTTCTCTTGGTACAGAATGTGACAGTCCTCGGTGCAGAGCCAATACTGCCACTATGTTTTAAAGACAGGAAACAGAACATCTTGTCTGGTTTAGGCAGTGGATAAAAATAAATTCCCATACACCAGCCATCAGCTCTTCCATGGTGTCAGTGATCAGTTCTTCATCTTAGGCAAGCAACAAAATTCCTACCAGCCCAGGAGCCCCAGGACAATGCTGGAGCAAACTATTTCAGTTCTGGTTCAGGAAGAGGAAGGACATCTATTAACAGGCATGGCTGACAACTCTGATGGGTCCTAGCATATAAATTTCATAAGATCACAGCCCTATATGAAATATCATGACGTCTGTGAAGTGACAATAATACAGCTGCAAAGATCTAAGCAATAATTACTTCTGTACAAATAAAACAAAACAAGGGACCCCTCGTCAACAAATTTTGTTCTTCTACACAATACTAATATTTTTTTAGTGTCTTCTACATTTAATTTGGATTCAATTTCTAGTTTTAGTTTCTCAGCTTTTGTAAAGTAATTTCATATATTGAGCTATTTATGCTATCTTTGAAAAGTCCTGTTCTGTTACCCATGCTCCCTCTGCTGGTCTATCACATCCAGGCTGTATCAAAGCACTAATATGTGCAAACCTAAAACCGAATGGATTCTCTCTGATCCAGTTGGTAGAACTCATATCTGCAGTAAGCATTCTTACCAGATATCTGGCACTCATCCCATACTTACAATTTAAACTGACATCAGCTGAGAATATGCTTGGGAACAAGAACAGAACAGACATAAGAGACAGCTGGCTGCACCGAGAAAAATGTTTGCTATTCAAATGAGGGAAATAAACAGTCTTTGCAGCGTTTCTGTGAAATTCCCTGCAGTCTAACAGGCAAAGACAGCTTTTTGGTTTTTTTTTAATTGGGCTGACCTATTTAACGACTTCCAGGAGTTGATCATCTACTGTTTACCAGATGAAAGTGGTGGCACCAATCCATAACAATTCACTGAGAAGCTATTTTTTTTGAAGTGGCAGTACAAGGTGTCTTGTTCTTAATTCCAAATGTGTATTTTTAAACTCACCCATTTCTAGATATTCATAGAACAGGCCTAAGGCTCCAAATATCTGCAGATCATGGTCTTGCTCCCAGCGACTGTATAAATTTTCTGGATTACTCCTGGCTTTCCGGCGTCCCCACCAGTTACAAATCCACCTGTATATACAGAAAAAGTCCCCAGTGAGAGAAGCAGATCAAGTATCCCTTTCTCTAAGCAAGCTCCCTGTTGCAATACATAATACTTTTACAAGCACGGCTTTCACAAAAAGAGACCAAAAGCCTTTATAAAATGAGTCTACTTGTCAGAATTTGTGCTTAATTTACAGATTTTTTTTCTTAGCTCTTCATATTGCAAACTTTGTTATCCCTACTACCAAGAATTTCTTCTGTCTATAACACAGGCATCTCAGTGTAAGAGAGAACTTACGGTACAATGGCCTCTTGGATATTTCCCCAGATCTGTTTGCCAGCCATGACTATGGTGAGCTGTGTCGTCAATTCTATCAAACAGCCTGCAGGATCACACTGGCAGAGACAAACCAGGGGTTAACGGACATTAATAATGGACATTACCCAGATAAACCATATTCTACTACTGAATGAATGAAAGAGAAGAGGAAATCTTAAAACTTGTTAGGAAAATACTTAATTTTCACCTGGACTGCCAGCTAAGATACCCTCTTGTGAAGGCTGTTACAGAATGACTTTCAACACTCAGTGCACTTGATAAAACACACACCAAAACACAATGATCATTTAAAGACAGAGCAATTCAGAAATGCTTCATGCTGACCACTGTGCAGATAAACCAAACCAGGGAAGCAGGATTTGTGTGCAGCAGCCACCCCACAGCCCCAGCAAGGTGAATCTTGGTTAGCTCTCAACACCAGACTAACCGTGACCTACCAAGCACCCACATCTTCTACTCATATCCCTGTATCAAAGGTATTTACCTGCCAATACCTGACCTCTGCTGTTTGCTGAGAACACTAATTTTAAAGTTTCAACTCTTTATTGAGGCTGTATTAGGAGTTCAGCAGCCAGACCAGTACTTGGAGATACTCCTACAGTAAATGCACTGTGTTACGTCATTGCATTTTACATGGGTTTTCCTCCACTATCAACTCCTAAGCAATGCTTCACATTTAGTATTTTATTTCACCTCTGTACAAACAGCATAATTAGCAATGAAATGAGGGGGAAAAAAGCAAAAGCTTTGAGATTTGCCTTTTATCAAATGTTTTCTCTGCAAATGTAGTGCCTCAAAAAGCTTATGAAGACACCCAAAAGCCAGAGACTATTTCCACTTATACTAGCTTTCTGCAACATGAAGGAACAATTTTTAGACCTATGGCAAGATCCAATGGTATTTCTGGAGAACTGGCACCAAGAAAGGCTTTAAGATTTTTCATCCTTGTGACTGTGAGCCACATATTTTCACTGCTGCTGTTTCTCTGACTTGCAACGGCAGGAAGAGTCCTTAGAAGCCCTTCACCAGCCTCGGGGTGGCCACCTGAGGTCCAGCTCACTCCAGACCAAACTTGTAGCTGCTTATTTATGACTGCATAGGGTGGAGGGAATCAGGTTTAAACAAGTTTACTATTATTATTCAATTCACTTTAATCAAGAAAGTCCTACCTCTTCATTTCGCCAGCTATTAAACATGTATGTGTAGGCACCTGGGTAACCAACAAACTTCCCTTTGAAGAAGGCCACGTAGAAGCAGGATGAATAGTAGTTGACAAATTGGAAGAGAAACATTTTCATAGTGAGCCTGTTCTCGTATTCCATATGAGTTCTGGGAATCTCTGGAATTGAGAAAACAGAAGTTTTATTTTCATTTATTCCATTTAAAAGGATAGAAATTCACAGATATTCATCACTCACAGTACCCTTATATCCAAAAGTAAAAAAATAAGTTGCCTACAAACAGTTCAGCAGATGGAGCTCCAGCTCTCAGAGACCCTACCCTTAATTTACAATGCAGTGTTCTGCAGGCAAGTTAAATTCAATCTTGAAATGTTTAAAAGCTTTGATTTCCCCTTCTTTGTGCTGCCCACTTGCACTTGCCTATCCCCAAATCTTACACTACTTTTAGGAGATCCACAATCAAACTCAAACATTAATTAGCAGGGTCTCCTAGACTATGAAAGTTCCACTGTTAGCAATGCACATGATAAAGAATTTTTTTCTTAGTAGAGAAGTACGTTACAGTATTGTTTTTTCAGTATGCTGTATGTGTAACTTATATTGAAATTAGCAGAAACTGCATGTGCCTTGTGTCTCTGAAAGGTGAAACTCATAATAGGGGGAAGGACAGTAGAGGATACAGGCATCTTGGTAGTCCTGAACGTCACCAAGCCCTTGCTTAAGATTTTACTGCCTTCATAATCACATTCTGCACCATGTTTACATTTTTAAAGGTAGCAGGAAGCCCTAAGCACATTACTGGTAAAATGTGCTGTTAAATGATAACATATAACCAATTCAAGCTGGGAGAAAGGGGAAGAAAATACACCACAAACATTCAAGTCCCTCCACATTGGTTAGAACCTGGCAAATGTGTTGAACTCACCTGCCCTATGGAAAAGTTATTTTAAATCCAACTAACCTGATGTTTCCAAGCTTGGCGTAAGTTTGCCTGAGGAAGGATATTAACAGGGAACCTGACATCAGAGTGTACTACAGGGGAGAGACTACTCAGGTGAGGTCATCTGCCTAGGATGCAGCTCATCAAAATAATTTTAAATGCAGTGAGCTGTTCAAAGGTTTATGTCAAGCACTCAATATCTAGAGCACCAGAGACAGGTTGTATGTGCACATGTGAAAATAAAATCTGGTTTAACCTTTTTAAGGAATTCAAGAATGGAGGGAGTTAGAAAAGACACTCCTGACATCCACAGCCAACATTTCATACCCTGGACTCTTAAGCCCGGGTTGAGTGCAACCGCCACAGCTGCCAGAGGAGGGCAGCAGTCCCATAAAAGTAAACATCTATTTTCCCTCTGTAACTGATAACCACAGATAGAGCTGACACTTAAGAAATTAATCCTCCACACTTGCAAGAAGCAAAATAACATTGCTGAGCCTTCACGCTTACAATTCATGCCCTTCAAGAAAACAGATTAAAAAATGATGATTTCCTCATTTGTTTAGTTTGGTTTCTTTTCCTAGGGGCAACTGTATTTATTACTTGGTCTGTCTTTCTTTGGTCTAATTTGTCCAAGTGAGAGAAACAATAGAGATCTCTCACACTAATGATGGTCTACAATTAATCAAAATAAACCAAATGCAACATCCCATTAAGTTTCTGCAACAAGCACCTTTCAATTCTTGATTTCACTTGTAAGATTTCATAAAAAACAAATCACCCAACTGTGTTTATGACAGCTGTACAAATTACAAATACCTAATACTTTGAGCTCTCCCCCTCAGCTGAATATTCTGCAATTACTTCTTTCTACAAAGCACCTGCAGGGACTTGTACATACAAATCACTGAAGGCAAACAAGGAAAAATATGTAAGAATGGCTCTAGGGAAGCATATTTCCAACACGTAAGCAACAGTCAAACCTAAAAGCTGCTACAAACCCAATAGATCTATCTGGCCTGCCCACCTCCAGGCTCCTCCAGCTCTGTAGTGAGCCCACTGTGGGTAATGCTACCAAGGGCTACAGTCACAATGACACATCTTGAGCCCAGCTTCTCAGCCTGCTAAATCTTTGCCTTCAATCTGTATTAACTCCAAATCCGTAAATCCATAGTTAAGAGAAACAGTGTTAAGAAAAAAATCCTGGAAAATATACTGTCCTATCCCATTCCCCAGCCTCCTACCTTTCCCCTCCAATGCAAGAGACATGATTATTTAGTCCTTCTTCCTGTAAAAAAGCTGTGAAAGCTGTGATCTATTTTTAGAAATAAATCTTCAGGATTTCTAATTCAAATACTGCTAAAATCAACACAGTTTGGTCTCGCTTTGGCGACTTTAATGTAACACACAGTAAGTTTTAATTATGTTCAGAAATATAACTGTCTCTGCAGATTAGTTTTAAACATTATACTGGGAAATGTTCACCTGAGTCATTGCTACAAACTAAGACTAACATCCTAGTGCTCCCACTGTGCCTGAGGTGAGAACAACTACATCAAACATCTCTAGATGCGTTCTACCTTTAATGAATCATTGAAAGCTTTGTCTTCAAATATAGTGCTTACCCATATCAGTAATCCAGATAGCTATCCTCTCATATATGAAATTCAGTATCATAATGATGACAAAATTCAGGCATGAGGCTGTAACTGAAGTTGCCAGTTGTGGTGTTAATAATCCTCTGATGGGCTGTAGACTTTCAGTGTTCTCCATGAGGCTGGCAAAGGCAGCATACACGGCAAGGCGATACACAATCACAGCTATCATGCTAGCTATAATCAGTGACACCTAAGGAAAGGGCAGAGATTTCAAATATACTTATTGCTCACTATAGCTATATGCATGTAACTTTTGAAATAAGATGTAAAAAACCATGCACTATACTTTTTAAATCTTATTCCTTACTGGTCTGAGTTCAGCAGTACCAAAATGCAAAGCACACAGTCAAAATACTTTGTTATATTTCTTACAAGAGCAGGAAGTAATAGAACAAGGGGTAATGGCTTTAAATCGAAAGAGCGTACATTTATGTTAGATATAGGGAAGAAATCCTTCACCTTGAGGGTGTGAAGCAATGGAACAGGTTGCCCAGAGAAGCTGTGGCTGCCCCATCCCTGGAGGTATTCGAGGCCAGGCTGGATGAGGCTTTGCGCAACCTGATCCAGTGGGAGGTGTCCCTGCCCATGGCAGGGGAGGTGGAACCGGATGATCTTTAAGGTCCCTTCCAACCCAAACCATTCTATGATTCTATGAGTCTTTATTAGATACATTAAACTCAACAAAATCATTTTGTTAACACAGGAAAAACAGACAATCTAATACTCATACTCAAAAAAATAAATAGTGCAGAAGGATATAGACTCATAGACATGGAGATGGAAGGGACAAGTTAGATTATATTGTCCACTCTGAAATTCACTCTGCAGGTATTTCTACAGAGGAATATGAAGATATTTCATTGCAGTGAATACTTTTTTTTTTCTTTACTGCAGATTTTTTCAGTGTGGTCTGTTAACAACACATAAACCAGAGAAAGAGTATCCCTGTGCTAAAATGGCCAATCAAAATACCAGTTAATGACAGATTTCCAAGTGGTTTTTTTTTAATCTGAATTGAAGTGCATTTTGCATGTCAGCAGGAAATCTGTGGGACAATAATAAAAGCATCTGTTAGTATCGTGATCGAAACCAGTTTGTGTTAATGTCATTAGTGATGATTAACAACTCTGATATTTGTTAAAATAATGTTTCAAAAAGATGCTCACCCAGAACAACACTGTAGTTCCTGAGATGCAGAACCGCACAGCCTGGCTAGTTAAAGGCAAATAAGGCTCCATCTCCTGAAACAATCAAGCAAGCACAGCACAGTTCACAAATCCATTATCTTATTCTAACATCAAGCAGCACATACAGTGCTCATCAGCTGGGTGAAAGTGCCCACACCCAAGCAAAACCATTCAGAACCCCCTTCTCTAAAAGATCATATAGGACAGGATTTCGAATGAGCTGGAGGGGGAAAAAAGACCGGGACAGAAGTGCCTGTAACAATGCTAAAAGTAAAGATGGCACTGAAAAGAATGGTTAAACATTTCCACAAATCAATCAGTAGCTGAAGGAAAAAGACCACTTCCTTCATTAGATGGGCATGACAGAACCTCTACTGTAAAGCAAGGTCAGCTGTCATACAGTTCCAAGTCCTAAACAGGACTGAATTTTAGTAAGCTCTTCATGTTAAGGTTTCTTAAAATGGTCATTTACTTGGATGTACTATGTTTTTCCACACAGTCAGGGAGTGTTTTCCCCCACTCTTTTTTTTTAATCGAACAAACAAAATAGACACAATCATTAGTTGCCAATCTCTGCTGCAGCTTGGTCTTACCCAACCAAGTATCCCCATATAGCATGTGAATAATTTTCCACGTTTGCATAAAGTTCTCTTTTTCACAACCAATTCTAATTCCTAAAATGTCATATTACATGCGTTAAGAAAGGATCATTTAAGAATTGATGTCAGTGGGAAAAGATTCAGTAAAAAATATACTCAATTTAATAAAACTTTGAACAAGGCATTGTAGTACACTTATGTTCCTCTTGGACAAGGGTACTGATTACTATAGGCAAGTGCAATATTAAGTATATTATCAATAAATATACTGAAGCAAGAAATGCTTGTTTGGACAACAGAAGATTTTGAACCTGTAAAACATTTTGAAAAAGAGTTTATTTTCAGTTGCACAAAAGCCCAGAATGTGCCCAATGCACTGGCATAATGTGGTGTAATTACACCAAATACAACGGCCACAACTGAGCTGCACATTTGTCCCTGAGACAACCAAGCAGTAGCAATTGCCTCACAAGCCTTGTTTCTTGACACTGACACTCTTCAGTAAATGAGTATGCTCATACCAATGTGATTCTGTTTGAAGTGGAATGTGCTGTTCTCTCAGGAGAAAAACACTGCCTGTACCTGCCTAAATACACCTCTAAACGCAATTACTAATACTGTAGTCTGACATCACAAGAAGTGTTTTGATGATAGTAACAGTACAAACTATAAACAGAACTAAAAAAAAAGGGCTGAAGAAAAGATAGGACCACAGATATCAGGTGACTTTATACAGGCTTATAACATTTTATACCTATTTGTATTAACAAACAATATGTATATTCTATATTAAGAACAAACATTTCACATTTATAGACTATTCAACAAGTGTTCCACTTTGGAATAAAATGCAGGCAATAATGTGCACTGACAGAGCCTAAGTTTGAACAGAATATTCCATTATTTATGTAAATTAAGATTCTACTGTAAATAGTAAAGGCAGATTTTAGCTATGATCTAGTTAGATGGTTTAGCACCATGAGCAAACGAGGTGTTAATTAAAGCCTCAAGATGGGCAATTGCTGTTTCAGTACACCCATAATCTGAATCATGGCCAGGAATAATGAAGAAGTAATTTTCAGAGCAAAGCAAACCCAGCATTGGGACACAAGAAACTCAGTGACCTGTATCCATATTATCTTATCAGTCTGCAGAATTAACTTGAAATCACTGTCCGTTCACGTGTCCAGTATCGGACATTAATTAACGAAAGGAAATTACACTACAGTGTGGTTAACCTGCATGGTTTGTTATAACTGGGTATTGATAAGCATCATTGCTAAATTCTGCTACATTTTCTGAAAATCCACCAAGGTAATACACTGATGTGTCTTAAAGGATTATACAGTCATTGTATTTTTATGGTAAATATTAATGCCTATTTAAAAAGCACAGAACAACGCAGTATCTCACTCTAAGAAAAAATACATTTTGTTCCAACTTCTGTATCCAAAATAAAGTCCAAATAAACCATCCTACCTACGAGATCTGCATGAATTTAGAGAGAACAGTCTTCTCCCTCAGGACAGTTATACAAATGCACCTCACCCATGTCACCTTTGGCTGCAATCTGCTGCAGCTGGTTCACCTTGTCAGACTACAAGCTTTGGTCCATGCTGGCTGTGACGACTGCCTACAAGTGAGCGCATCGCTTCCTCATCCTCACAGGACTACCATCTGCTGCAGCTGTTACTGCAGAATCACAGCAGTTCAGCTGGTTTTGGTCACTATGCAGCTACCTAAGAAAGTGGAGCAATTAAGCTTAAGGGATGTAAACTAGTAAAGAACACACAACAGGCATGCATCTGTTTTCAATTAGCCAAACTAGCTAATAAAAAATTGATTTCTCTGAAACTGCTTTCCTAAGCAAGCAGAAACCAATATCTCAGCAGATATACACTCAAAATCATAGTCCATGGTCTTCAAAAATCTTTGTGTAACATACAGTATACAAGCTACAGGTGTTAAGAAGAACAGCTCTAATACTGCACAATAAGGAAAGGGAAGGAGAGGGAAAAAAACCTCTGTCTGATGAGAAATAAGATTAATGTATATATTTCCTAACAATTAAGGAGAAAAGCCCTGAAAGACGGGGCTGCTGTTTATATAATAATGATATTTCCCATGTTCTGGGTCAGCTTCTATTTCTTTTCCAAAGACTGTGTTATCTAGGGAAGAGGAAGGATGATTTAAAAATCCGTCAAACTGAGGTAGTTAACGTATCGGAATGCAACCATCTGATCTCTAAACTTGTCAAGTAACTCCTACCTAAATTAAATTTAAATAAAGAAAATTAACATCTAGTAAGTACTTACATAGAGCATTTAACAGTTAAATAGTGTGGCTAAGTTTATCTCAATTAGATTGATTAGGCCTTCAGCAATCTTCATCTCTCTAGCATTCCCCAAACAAAGTGGTTGTATGGCAGAATCAAAACCACAGCTAGCCCCACTTCTGTATCTTTAGATCAAGACGACTGCTCCTTCCTAGGGTGTGCAGGGATGAGAAAGAGTGTTTATAAAGGTGTGAAGACTTCAAGAGGCTGCTACCTTGAAATTTATGTTAAGGACAGTGTTATGTTAAGGACAGTGTTAGCCAAGTGAAAGCTATGAACATTGCCTCTGTATTCCCATTTGACTATATCAGTTTCCTGTGGGAATTAAAATCATTACAGGATAATTAATGAAAGTTAGGTACGCACTCCACAGGCAAAACCCCCACCTTCTCAACACCCTCTGTCAAAAGCCCAGATGACAAAAGACTTCTGCAGGAAGACAGCCATGGTCTAAGAGATAGCGCGTATTTGTCATGTGCAAGAGAAGGATGAAGTGCTGAGGGTCCTCACCCACTGTTACCTTCAGACTGGAAAGCAGGACAGCCACACTGCAATGACCCTGTCTCAGGGTAAACAGACCCTTGAAAGGCAGGGCTATCAGCTCCAGAACTTTCTGACGCTAATACAGCCACGCTGCTTTCAGCAGTTCACGTATTTATCTCCGATACTGGCCGATCCAAGAGTGCAAATCTGAGCACTCATCAACAGGATATCTTCGGGAAGAAAACAATGTACCAAATTCTACTTTGATATTCATTGCCATCTATTGTTCCATGAGGGCATGGTCGGCACCATGTTCTACATATTTAAGCCAAACTCACTGCTACTGTTCTGTGGAAATGTAATAGCTGAGGGCCTGCCCTGCTCCAATATAAATCTGTGATACAAATCTTTACCTAACAATGACATATAGACTTGCTCCTGAGGCAGAACTTGCACATTATCAAACTATCTTCCAGCACACAACTGGACCTGCATGAATGTGAACCCAGCATTCTCATTACCTGAGTTACAGGATTCTTCTTCTTTTGGGTACATTTTGCCTCATACTCGGGCCTCAGCTGGAGTTGTTGCTGTTCCTCTTCAAAATCAAACAAATCCCACTCATATTTCAGTCGAGCTTGCCGTCTCTTCCAAAACTCCAAGAAAAGTGTAACTGCAATTTGGAAACATTAAAACATAGTTAAGGGAGAAGTGAACATGTTAGTTAACAAAGTTAAACTTGTCTCTGTGCTGACTCCTCTTCTGCAGTCTATTATTTACCCTCAACTATGTGACCCATCTATTTTTACTGACTACCTATTAAAGTTCACAGCTAAGACCATAATACGGATTAAGTAATTTATTAGCTAATTGAGTTCCAGACGTGGATGACATGGGAGATGCCATGACAGGATATTGGTATTTCTGTGGTTATGGCAATCATGCTCAGTTACAGTTTAACTACTTTTCATACGCAAATAGCAATGCAGAATTAACAAAGGAACGTGATAATTCTTGTGCATAGAACTGTAACACGCTAACTATTACAAAGAAGCAGAACCGCTTTCAAGCAGCATGTTCAAAGATTTCTGTTGCTTTTTGATGATTATTTGATACCATGGTCATTTTAAGACAGTGAGGGTCTGATGCTTTTCATACGATCAAGAGAAAGGTTGGATTAGAAACTTTTAAGACACTAGAAGGAACTGATTTCATATATAAAATAAACAACTATTAAAATTATAACACTATATAACATTTTAAAAGCCCTCTATAAACTACTTTAAAAAGTAAACTTTCGGTAATCTGATTGTTCTTATTTGAACTGTAGTGGCTTTATGGTTTACACAAACACAGGAAAGCTTATCTTCTGCAGTTCTAAAATCTTTTGCTGGTACTTCCTGAATGACTAATCCACGTCACTCAAATACTAGAGCTTAAAAGCAAGAACAGTTTAGGAGAACAGCCATGCAACATCATCTTATTCAAATTTGTTTTGAGAATTCTCTATGAAACAGTGGCCAGATCCTTCAATAACAAATACACAAATACATTTTTCTATCAGCACACAGAGATCTTTGTGTGTTAATGAAGTATCCATATTCAAATTACAGATTTAATTATGATATTTCATAAAAACAGTATGAAACAGGAGACAAAGTATTTAAGGAAATAAGCAATAAGTATGCTATTGTGCATCTATAAACCCTCACGGAGTTTAAGAAAAGAACACATATTCAAGACAATACAATCTTAAAATCTGAACAAGCATCACTTGGTGTGAAACCATAATTATAGACAGAGTCCACCTATTTCTGCATCATCACTTCATTGGACTAGAAGCCTAAAAAAGCAGCTAATAAAGTGGCAGTGCTGAACCACCACCCAGTGAAAGGACAAAAAAGCTCTCCACTCTCACAGGGACACTGATAATTTGCAGTGCTAAGTGGAGAGAGGACTCTCACAAGGACTGCATAAGGTTGTGCCACTCTGTCTTATGTTAATAAGAAAAGAAACAAATGGCAGCAGATCGAGAACGCAATGCTTATGACATCCTAGATAACCAAACCCAAACAAAATCCAGCAGGTATGTCCCATCACTCTGTAGCTTTAAATTATTTTTATTATTTCATCACTTTTGCATCTCTGGCAGGATATTAAAGCAAAGCCATTAGATATTAGGAAAAAAATCCTTCACCTTGAGGGTGATGAGGCACTGCAATAGGTTGTCCATAGAAGCTACAGACACACCATCCCTGGAGGTGTTCAAGACCAGGCTGGATGAGGCTTTGAGCAACCTGATACAGTTGAAGGTACCCATGGAGGGGGACTGGAACTAGATGATCTGTAAGGTCCCTTCCAACCCAAACCATTCAATGAATCTATGATTAGTCCCCTTCTTCCCACCTCCAGTGTCACTCAGCAGTTTTGCCAAGATCTTCTTATTGCTCGACATAAAACTTACGAAATGTACTCACCCCATATGCCCATGAAAATGGCAAAAAACACAGTTGCCACGTTATCAAACAAATGGGAATACTGCAACAGAATAGAAAGGAACCGGTCAGTACTAAAACAGTTTTCAGTATGAATAAAAATGATGTGGCTGGAGAACTAGATACAGACCTCTGAGGCCTCACAGGTGGTGTTCAGTCTCCAGTAGTCACACTCTCGGTCACAAAGAGGACACATGATGATCTCTCCTCCAATTGCAGGATCACAAATTTCTTTGCTGAGGAGAAAACCATTGTATAGTATCTGTACCTTAGGAGCTGCCATATGAAGCTTATTTAAAAAAAAACAAAACAGCTTCCCTTGTTCAAAGCTCAAAAAAATTAAGAGCTTCCTTTGTTCAAAGCTCAACATTCACAGCTTCACAGAGAAGAAGACAAGTCTGTCACATTCACTGGTGTTAACCTGTAGTTAGTGAGGGCAAGTTAAGTAATGTAGCAGCTGCCACAAGGAGGAGAACTAGCAATTCACTTGGTCTGGGCTTTCTGATTCTATCAGTAGTGGAACAGAAGCCTGCAAGGAGCTGGACTACACATGCACTGCTTTCGGGTGAAATATAAACCATGGTATTTCTCTTCAGTTTAATAATGTGCTCATAGCACCCTTTCTAAAAGCAGAGGTATTAATTCAGCTTTGCTACGTACACTAAAATTTGCTACTTCAATCTAGCTTCAATCCTATGACAGTCCTTCAGTATCAAGAGAAATCTGAACGTGTGTAGCAGTGTTCCCAGGTGAATTCTGAACTCAGCTAAAATCTAGGTCTAATGACATCATTTGATAGAATGGCTGAGAATTTTAACCTGTTATTCATCTTCTATGTTTAAAGCTCAATATATTCGGGAAAACTTATTATAAAAAACAATGAAAAATGAAAGTCAATCCTTCATCCTCTCCCCACTCCCACCTCCCCAAATCCCTGAATAAAATAAATCTTGGGATCCTTGAAAAAACAAATACAATGCTTATTTCAAGAAAGTAAACTGGCTTTTCAGATACTGGCTCTCTCTGAGGGGAGAACACTGCTGATCTGTACTGCACTCATGCTTTTGGTAGTTAGTACAAATGATGACCTACACAAAAAGGTCAATGAAATGATCTGCAAGATAGACTAAAATAGAAAAGATAAAGCAACAATAAACACTTGAGACAAACACATTTGAAAGATGTCGGTGGTGCTCTTAGGACTTTATGTATTGCAGGTACTCCAATATAAGAAGCTATTGCCAAATCACAATAAAACATTGCTTTTCACCTACAAATTGAGTCTTACTAATTAATAGTCACAAGTTCTGCATTATGTCCGCCACCATTTCTGTCAACAAAGACAGCTGAAGAACAAATTTGTTTGGTCTGACAAGCTTTAAAAGCTTGTTAACTGTTTGTTTTTGCCAGAACAAAATCTTCACATTGCTTAGCTTTCCTCATCTTAAGCCCAGGAGACTGTTAACATTATACTCACCTGCTCATATTTTCATCCATTGTAAACAAGCCATAAAGAAAACAGATTAAGCCAACAACTGCTGCAAGGAATAACATCTCAGTGTAAAATCCTAGCCAGGCAAAATAGATTCCTATTTTCTCACCGTAGTACTTCCTGAATACAAAGAAAAAAAAAAAAGAAAAGGCAATTAACAGGAATAAAAAGGAAAGTTTAAAACTGCAATGCAGCAAACTGGCCAGAGTCAAAATGAAACAGCTAGCAAAATACTCCTTTAACAGAAGAGTAAATGCAATGACGTACACTAGAAAAGTGAGATTTAAAATTAGTTGTGAAAAGTTATGCAAGCTGAATGAACAAAAGATATGGCCTCTTTTGACCCTTTTTTCCCACCTAGCAGAAGCTCCAGCTTTAAAATCACTCTTTGCCCTTCCCACAGGATGATGTAAATGAAGATTTACTTCTTTGATTTTCCAAGGGATTATACAGAATGAAACTGGCACAACAGTTCTGTTACGTTGTTAGAATGAATGGGTAATTCATGGAAGTACAACTGGTTGCGTTACAATTGGGGAATCTGTAACTTATGAGTAAAATAATGGTTTTGTTACTGACTGAAGAAAGAAAACTTAGGTGAAGTTAAATTTGGATTTAGTACTGAATTAGAAGTCAAGATTCAGAAATTGGTTTTATCAGTGATTCCTAGTCTCTGTTGAAATTTCAAATCAGTCTTTTTAAAAAACTGTGGCAGATACTGATTATAAAATACAAAGTATTCTTTGTATGTGTTTCTCTACAGCCAAATTATCTGTCATATAGCTGACCATGGGAGCCCGGGCTAGACAGACAGAGGCTTCATTTGAGATACAACATTTTTCCAGTTGCTGGCAAAAACCTGTCTCATGTCCTCCAAGGACCTAATGGCCAATTAAGTATCCAATTCTTGTAAGATCTCAAAAGTAGTAAAAATTTCCCAGCAGGATCAAGCTTCAAATGAATACAGTGAAAACCAAGTAAATATAATAAAACACAGGCAGTATTTTACCTGATAAGGTCCAAAGGCTGTTCTTTGTAGAACCGCAAGAAACGGGCCCACTCCATGTACAGCGTGTACCTCTCATTGTCACAGTTTGGATCATTTGCCTTTTTCCAGTACTGGCACTGTGAGCAAATCAAAGTAAAGGCAAAACATCTCAAAGACAAACTCAAATACAACATTGAAAGAAATGAATATCTATGATGATGCATCCTTCTTAAGATTTTGCCAATTAAAATAATCTGAAACTTAAACTTAACACCGTCTTTTACCATTTTAAGTAGAACCCTTTGATATATGGAAAGTTTTAAGATAATACACATTTTCAGAAAACATCCATCGTATGACACTCAATAAATTGTACTGTAAGAACATCATGTCACGTTACACCAGTGTGGTGCTGGTACAACATACTCATTCGCATTGGCCGATTACTGCAGTGAATGGTTTGCTCCTTTACACTGGGGAGCAGCATAAGCCACTGCAGAAGCTGCACTGCAGAAGTTCAAGCTTCCTCACAAAAGAAAATCACCATTTTGCTCCATCTTCATTAAAAACAATGCAAATTTAAATCAGGTTCACTGTACTTCTGAATCAGGCTCTCACTGTAAATCACCCAGCCAAAAGCATTTCACAAAGGGATGTAAACTAGGGGATATAAATTAAAGTTGTTTCCTGCCTCCAGCCATTGCACTATAGCTGTGGTTTCTCAGTGGTAATGCAGGGACTTGCAAAATTAAATTCTGACACTAATTAACTTCAGTGGTGTTGCTATTATTTCAAATTCTGTCCAATTCTATGAAATTTCTCAAACATCATCATTTTTCTAGAAATTAAAGAGGACGAAATAACCGTGTTTCTGACAGCTTTTGTAATTTTATTTTGTAATTTTATTTAACTCTGCCTTTAGAAATATTTTGCTATGTCAAATATTCAATTTGTGATCTTGGTTTTCCCTTTTTTCCCTCAATGTCTCTCAATCACAAAGAAAAGCATGAAAATTGGTTTCTAAATAGAAATCAAGAGGGTTAAACAACCTAAAGGTGGCATGATTTAAATAGTTTAAAAAGTTAAATAGTTATTTTTTACACAATGATTTCTGAGTGTCTCATCAGTTTGGAGTATTTTCATACGATTTCTTAGCATTTAAAGTTGGTTGTACATGTATAGAAGACATTCTTGTGCAACTGCTTTCTATTATCCGTGGGTTTGGTAGTCCCAACAGTAAGAAGTACTTCCCAGCCTCAACTAGTTTCCTACAGCCTAGACTCTGATCAGCTAAACTTTCCCCCTGGAAACCTAAAGAATGTCCATTCGTTCATTTCTTTACATTTTCTGAGGGAGGGAAAATATTTTAAAATGTTTAAAAATATAAATCTATATAAAGTATTTAGAAATATCCTGTGGTAGAATTCAGTTATAAATAAGCAATTTAAATACACTAAAGCATTGTGACAAATTTGAAGTAAATATTAAAAATAAGGAGAGAATTTAAGGTTTAAGCAAAGAATTAAACATAACATTCAGAAGGAAAAAAAAGAAATTAAAAAAAATCCATACAATACAGTAATTCATCTCTATTTTCTCCGAGGGATTTCAGGGCTAAATCCACATATTTTATATTAAAAATTGACCCTACAGCAAAACTAAACACCAGCATTTTATCATCCTTGCCACTCTTCTAGTATTGCAGTTGGTCACCAAAGCTCACCAGGAGACGGACAAGCGACCACCCCACACTGAACTGTAGGGCTCAGGCAACTCCCTCTACTTCAGTCCCAACATGGTATGATCCCAGGAGTATTTACATCCCTATAGGTAGCAGGCACCATGGTATGACTACTGGATATGTATCTATACATTTTGTACACTCCCACAGTGCTGAACATATGCATCTGAAGTACCTGTTCGTTCCTTGTTATAATCTTTCTAACCTTCTATCGCACAATCTGTACCATAGACATTATGGGAATACACTATTATATGGCTGACACTGAAGTATATCCTAGAAACTCATCCATTGGAAGAAATATTTCAACACATAAAAGCCAAATAGTAGTGCTGGCAGATATGTCTTATGTATTATAAAACAGAATCAATTACTGGGACAAATGGAAGGGTTCGAGTACATTCTCATCTCTGCTGGAACAATAAATGTCACAGTAGGTAAAAGAGTAAAAACACTGGGAAATGCTCAAGGGAGCAGAAAGCTAAAATACTTACATCATGAAGAGGATATGCAGCTGAATAGGTGCCATTATTTAGCAGTCTCTTTATCCCAAATTTTTTCTTCCCTTCTTCTGTTCCATATGGGCAACGTGTAAGAATATAATTAACCTAAGATTCAAACACAACAATTTCAGACCTTTCCAGCTTTGAAGCCATTTAACAGAAACCTATAATGGTTGTGCACTGTGTACAATCTGCAGGAACAATACACAAAAGCAAAAAGTATTTCTTAAGAAGGGCCTAACAGGTATGAGACTGTTGAGGGCACACTTGCCTTGCAGACATCAGAATATCCATTCCAACAAATATTATTCCAGATTTGTAAGAAAGATGCACAGGCACCGCACCCAGATTTCCTCACATTTACCCACATACCACAGTTTATATACTTATTTTTTGCATGAATATTCCTACAGGACCAAGTAAATCTACATGTAAATAAAAAAACAAATTTGCATACGTACTATTCTGTTTCTCATGGACGGTGAGAAGAAAGTGTTCTCATCATTAATGAGGTACAGCTCCTGCTTATCCTTGCTGAATGGGGCCGTGAAATAATCCGGTTCAGGATGCATCACCTTCTCAGGCAGTCTGAATGGTGTAAGCATACAGTCCAGGGGGTTCTCCACTGTTGAGGGAATATCATTTTCCTTGATGGGAACTTTAATGTTCAGCACTTCTGCATATGTGATCAGAACTTCCCATGGGGCATGGATCTTCACAAAATAAATCTTGCCATCTTCAGATTCCTGCCCCAGGAAAGTTAAATCAGATATCAGATTAAACTGTGTTATATTGCAAGATTTAAAGGAACCATTGCTAGATGAAAATTATTGCCTTTTACATATTTTTGAAAGCTTTAAAAAAAGAGGGGGAGTAGGGAGATTTTTTTATATAATTTTTTTTAACTGAAAAGCTTAACCAAGTGGTTGTTTTTTCATAATCTTTGCATTATTAAAAGTTGACAAAGGCTTTTCAAACTACACTAATCTTCTACACAGAGGCCTGAAAACTCTCATTACACTCTGAGATCACTGGAAGCGCAAGGGTTTGCTGTGCAGAGCTGGCCACTGTAAAGCTGTTCCCTTTCCTGGAGAGGGCGCCTTTCACACAGCAGAGCAGCACACAATACTCCTCACAAAAAGCAGTTCCCGACCAGAGTTAAGATCTGTTACAGTCTCGCAGCTATGATAAGGGCTAATCTTATCACAGGCCTCACCCCACAGTATATGTTCTTCTAGTATTCCTCTGCATACACTGCAGAAAATGGCAATCAGAAGGCATTTTTAACATGTTGCTCAACACTTATCTACTACAGAGTCTGAACTTCACCAAAAGTTACAGTATCACAGTACCACAAGGTTGGAAAAGACCTCTGAGATCATCGAGTCCAACCTATGACCCAACACCAACACCTACTCATTATTTAAACCATGGCACTAAGCACCTCATCCAATCTGTTTTTAAACACCTCCAGGGACGATGACTCCACCACCTCCCTGGGCAGCTCATTCCAATGGCCAATCACCCTTTCAGTGAAAAATTTTTTCCCCAATATCAAGCCGAAACCTCCCCTGATGAAGCTTGAGACCATGTCCTCTTGTTCTGTCACTGATCGCCTGAGAGAAGAGACCAACACCTGCCTGCCTACAATGTTCTTTTAGGTAGTTATAGAGAGCAATAAGGTCTCCCCTAAGCCTCCTCTTCTCCAGGCTAAACAACCCCAGCTCCCTCAGTCACTCTGGACACACTCCAGCATCTCAACATCTCTCTTAAACTGAGGGGCCCAGAACTGGACACAGTACTCAAGGTGCGGCCTGACCAGTGCTGAGTATAAGGGGATGATAACTTCTCCAGTCCTGCTGACCACACCATTCCTGATGCAGGACAGGATACCATTGGCCCTCTTGGCTATTTGGGCACACTCCTGGCTCATGTTGAGTTTCCTGTCCACCATCACTTCCAAGTCTCCTTCCACTTGACTACTCTCCAGCCATTCTGTCCCCAGCCTATAGTTCTGCATGGGGTCGTTGTGTCCAAAAGTTCCTTTGCCCCACTCCATCTCTGGCAGAAAAATAAAAAAGAGCATGCTGACTGAAGAAGTCAGCATCCCATGTTTGCCAGTTATTAAACAAAAGAGTAATGCTAATCAAATATCCTCAAGGTGTTACACCAGAGTCTTTATCCATTGTAATTACAACATCCAGTGGGTATATTCTAATTCATTCACTGACTACCTAATATGTTACTAGTTGCTAGGTGGGATTAAATCCAGCTGTGAGCATACTTCCCATTTACATGGGTTTAAATGAAGTCACATCTATTCCAGAACTGCTTTCTTTTTGTTGTGAAATCAAAAGCCATCACTTCCTCCTGAATCAAAATTACTTTGCTTCTACAATTCTTATGAAAGTATCTGAAAAAATAACTCAAACAGACACACTGAGCTTGTTTCACTTCAATTAGTCACACCCCACTGGAATCTGGCAGAATAATTTAAAATTTGCATCAAAGAAACAAAGCATTATACATAAATTAATAATTTTCAGGTCTTTCTCTGGTCTTGATTTCCCTACTTTTTTTTTTTACCTTCTTGTCTTCTGTTTCTAGTTCCAAACCAGCCTTTTGCAGGTTGCTCTCAAATTCTTTTCTTCTCTCCTGAAGAGAAAGAAGCACATTTTATTAATTGACGAAGTTAGCAACTAACTGATCACTTACTGATGACTTCATTGAGTTTTACTCCTCCTAACTGCCCTGATGACAACCCTTTAATGCTACAGGACCTTTATAAAAGAAAGCAGATCAACAGAAAGAAACCAGCTGATGCATCCCTGACCACTTCTGAGTGATGACCAGCAACACAAAACCTATTTGTTAGTTGGGAACAGGCTCATAAAATGTCCAGTCCTGCTAATCACAGAAGTAAATGAAGTCATGCATCTCGAGCATTTCTGACTCTCTGGGAGGGTGCTGTATGTGGTGTGTTATTGTCCAAGTTAGGCTATGTTTCTAAGAGAATGTTGAAACTAAATGAAAAGAAAAATTCTGCAAGCATGTGGCAGACTGATCACTTACAGCGACATCCACTTATCAGCTTAACAATCGTGCCTGATATAGATGTTCAAGTACTGATTACAGACTATTCAGACAGTATGCATCACAAAAAACATAACTGTAAAAGTAGAAATGACTAACAAATCATCATGTGTAAGTTTACATGTGCTAAGCTTGCACACAATCAGCATGGACATCATGCAGAGATAAAGAAACCTGCCTGTGTCAGTGCACCATAGCTACGAGTTTGTGACCCTGAACCCTCCTTGAACACTTTATTTTGCCAAGTAATTCCTAGGTTGTGTCTTTAGGCAAGATTATCTTCTTCCTCTCCTTCTCTGTAGCATCTTTGTGCCTCTTGGGAGACTGAATTAATTTGCTTTTAATGATATTAAATTTGCTGAAGAACTGCCACAATAACCACAAGTTAGGCTAAATATTGAATCCTAGCCACTACAGAAAACAAGACTAGCAATTTATCTCCAGCTAGAAGCTGCAATACTGTCTGATGTATTCTCTACCAAAAGGTCTTAAATGACATTTTTCAAGCACTCAAGAAAAAAAAACACCATAGTTTTCACCTAATTTCCTTTTCCTGTGCATCTGTGAGGAGGAGGCTGCCCTATTTGCATCTCAGTTTGCATAAACTGTTCAGGTAAATGAATACAGACAGAAGAATGCTTTAATGGCCATTGAGTCTACGTTTTAATGTATGGACATATTTTCCTGTGTTAGTGGCCTTGCATATTTAACTCTCACATCTGATTTTGCCAAATATTCTTACATATCAAATTAGACACTGGCCTATATAAACTTGCAACCATGATACTTCCTGAGTTCTAGCAGATGGTGGTGCAATTCCATGCACTATTTTTAAATTCATCTATCCCACACACCTGCTTCCATGCACCTGTATAAACACACCAGAGAACTCTTGTTTGCTGGCCTGCTGACCGAAGAGAACATCACAATTAAAAGGTGATTTATGATTACATTTGGAAATGCTACATAAAAGTTGTCATTCAAGCATGGTATCCAAAGCTATGTCCTGCTCTGGATTACATTTTCTCCAAAGAAAGAAGGCTGGGGTGTGTTCTTTCCCCAGCAAGCACAGGAAGAGAGCTCAGGGGATTCTCTGCCACCAGACACCAGCCAGCTCTTCCTCCAGCTGTGCAGCTTAATAATAGTCTGCCCTCAGCTCACTGATTTCTCCTTACCATATACTTAGTGTGATAAAATGCAGGCTTCTAATAGAAATTATGCTCTTTTTACCACCTCGCTTTCTTTCCATAAGCCACCTTCTCAGAAACCCACGCAAATGTACTGTACTTTCCAGTCACTGGAAACAAGCATCTTTAAAAGGGAATCAATCTGCTGCTGCTGCTGCAAAAAAAACCAATGTCCCTCCTTTTCTTGCCAAATAATAAATTTCTTCAGGATGCCACCAAAGGCTTCAAATGGACAAAATGTTCTCTTGGACCAGCGCTGTTTTGTTTTAATATGTACTTGTAAAAATTTTAAGCTTACTTTCCCAAATCTAAAATGCTAGACCTGGTGCATATATATCTGTGACTTAGATGCCACTCTGCAGTCACAGCGGAAGGCAACACAAACAATCACATCAGTGAAGACAGGTATCAGCGGGCTAATGCCCTTCCTTATATTTTAAGTACAGTTCTTGAGCCTCTCCAAAGCATCTGCAAAAGACTGAAACCGGATTTTCTGAGACTACCGTGGGCTGTATAGGAGATAGACCAGTAGAGCATTCACCTCTCCAGACACTGCTGTGGATATCCCACATATTTGTACACAGTAACTTTACCACCTAATGTGCTTGGCTGTAATGAACCATCCTGATAAGATTAACAAAGCAAGATCCAAAGTCCAGTGGTACCAACACAGATACAGCACTGCATGATTAGGTATCTAAGGAAGAGAGACAACTGCTATAAACCTATTTCTTGATAACAATATTGTTACTGCTGGTAACAACAATCAATAGACAAGGGAATAAATTAATTTTGAGTTAACAATACAGTACTCTTTAACTACGCTCCTTTTCCTCACTCCTTCTCTTCATTTAGGAAAGGAGCCCCTAGCTTACAAAAGCCTTTTACATATCAGGATGCTCAGGCTTATTTTAACTACAGCCACCTGTAGGATCTCGGGAAATAAACATGGTTTCAGGAACAACCATATGCTACTTGTAAAGCATACAAGAACCCTTAGCTGTACCCTGAGAAAACAGAACTCGCCTCACAGGACTAACACAGTCTAAGCTCAGGCTTCCCATAGAGTTTCCTAGCAAGAACGTTTCAAGTGAGATGAAGCCTACTTAGGAAAGGCCCCTCGTCCTCTCAACCTGCAGCCACGACCGCAGGGAGCTGACATGACAGAGATTACTGGCCCTAGGGCAGTGCTGCGGAGACTGCTTGTGTGGATGGGGAAGGAGCTCTGTCTGCCCTCCAAAGTGCAGGAGACAACAAATGCTTTCCTTCAGCAAGTACCAGCTGGGCTGCTGTATGGCAGCATGGAAAGGCTCCCAGTCTGGATCAAATCCAGTGTTCAGCTGCTCCTGCAGAGCTGGGAACACAACTTCTCATGGTTGGCAGCCAAGCAGAGTGCAGCAGGGGCAATAAGCATCCCATTTTTGCTGTCCCTGCCTCCATTACTTTGGGCTTCCTGGTGCTTGTCTGAGATGATGAACAGTGGGAAAGGACTAGATGAAATTTCTGTCTCCATGTCTTACTAGGGACAGGGGCTGTTTGCTTCCAGTAAGCATAGGAACATGTTACTTTGCAGAGTTCTATTGCTCTGGGGGTTCTTGTGAAAAAATACACTTATGGACAACAAATATCGTGTCCTGGTTATACATGAATGATTTGTCAGATATTTTGTAAAAGTGTATTATTTTTTCCATGTTCATATGCACTTTATATATGGGTAAAATATTTCCACTTCTCTGCTAGAGGCTTTGAGGAAAAATATGAAGCATTGTCTCACAAAAACGTAATCTGAATTTTGGTTTACAGATACTTTGTGATTAGGATTTATTCACGTAGCTTACGGAGGCAAGCTCAAACAGAGTTTAAGCTGGAAAGTTTCTGGGGAACATCAAAGAAATTAATGTATTTGTTCTGCATGATGCTAAGGGAAAAGATGAACAGACTGTCAAGAGACATCTGTATCAGGGCTATGTTGAAACACACAAAGAAGTTATCCATCTCTTTCTTAGAAATGAAGAATAAAGCTGTTTCCTCAAGACAAGGAAACAAAACGCTTTGTCACAACTGTTATTCTCTTCCCATGAATGTTTCTATTCTTAGCTGTTACATTTTGCTGTCTCATTTTACTGCAGTAAAAGAAATGCACATTTCTTTTTTGTGTCGACCATATGATAACAAGTACAGTATGTCAGAAATTCCAAAGGCTGCAGTGCATCACTATTTTAAATCTTGTTCCCACAAAGAAAACAGCACTGTACTTTCATGCGAAGAAGTCTGCACCAATTTATAGGCATATTCATTGTATAAAGGTCATGCAGGACATAAATACAGGGCAAATTTCATTTTCATAGTAGATTCCTCACGAACTGTGTAAAAACTGTTGCACTGTAACATTGATATCTTCGTGCTAGTCTGTTCTGCAACCGCAGAGCTAATCTACAGGGCCACAGACTAAATGCCTTCTTCACGGGGTCATAAACTTTTCTGCAAGTAATCGACATAAACAGAACTAAGTCTCATGAAACTTGGTGCAGCTGATGTAGCCTTTTGCAAGAGATGTTTCTTACAAACTAAATGCATTTTTTCTTCAAAGAACTACTACAATGTTAGCTAGTAACTCATGGGTTCTTCCCCATGTGAATCCTTCAGTCAGTAAGGACATCTGTGTACTTGGTCTCTGGTCTGGCAAAGATTCCTGCTACCCTCTAATAACCCATAAAGCAATGAGAAGAAAATTGCTGCAAACAATACGAATGAGTGCCTAGACTGAGTATCTGGCTCTTTTTCCTTCCCACTTGAAACATTACCTAAATAGTTTCCATTTCTTTCCACATGTTATTGGAGTATGACTAATGGAAAAGTTTATTTTAAGAGTTGCTTTCACATATTTTGCATGGGTACCTTTCTTCTCTCTACACTGACTGGCCTCCTCTTCCTTCTTTTTTAAATGCATTTTGCTTTATGGGAGAAAGAATCCAGATAGGATTACAGCCTGGAGTCCAGGAGACTTCTACATGGCCGATTCTCCGCAGGGACAACTCTACATAAGGAACTCTGAACACCTGGCAGCAAGCAGTCCAGTCTTTCACCTCCCGGCCTGCTTTGAGCTCCACAAAGCCCCTGAACATCGGCAGGGCTCTTGCCAGGAGCCCAAGGCTCCCCGTGTAGATTTGTCACCACAGAGAGTCGGCCGTGTAGGCGTCCCAGGGAGAGCTGTCTGCCACGGAGAGCTGTCCCTTTCCCTAGAATCTGACAAAGAGTCAGCATGGGTTTGAAATAGCATGTCTTTATATGAACCCAGGATAGCACAGCTATAATATAACCCGGGTCACCCAAGCAAATCTCTTGAACTTGGCTCACTAAGCAAAGCTGTCAGATGCGTAAGCTGAGGAAAACACCAAACAAAGACAATGACAGATACACTTGCTTTTTTAAGGTTAACAAAAATTAGATGCAGGGGCCGTATTCTACACTGGATCATATTTGGATGCAAGTATAGGCAGCATAAGCCCTTAATGAAAACAGTATTTCCTTCCTAAAGGAATGAAAGCAGTTAAGCAATTTTTTGAACAGCCCGATCTTGCACTTTTTGTTCAAAGAAAATACTCATTTTTAATTAGGAAAGACTTTAATATGACAAGATGTAGACGAAAAATGCTCTCTCCCTCACAAACCTTTAGTTTTGATAGTGATCTTGTCATAAGCCTTGGTATAATTAGCTTTCTTCAGACATCCTTATCTTTCAGAATAATATGATTAGATGAGAATGAAGTTTTTTTGGTGTTGCTCTCCTTTTTTAGAATGCTTTTTATTATGAACAAACTTTGGGGACATATATATTTAAGAGGTGATTTTGTAAATGTAACCTTTTTTGGCCTCAAACGAAAGCAGAGAATCAAGAGAAAACAAAATAATTTAAATCTCTACAATTATTATTTTTTAAAACATTGTGTTTTAGATAAAAGTTTATTGTTTGTCTTGACTGTATGTCATATTACATGTATTACCAATCAGGCAACCAGGTCTTGCTGGGAAGTTCAGGGATGCTGACTAACATGAATTTTAGAGAAAGTCTGTACTTCATACTCTGTTATAGAGAAGGTCTCTTATCAAAGACACTTTAAATATTCTTCTAGAAGAATGACTATATGTATATAGAGTGCAAGTCAAGCACAGGGAAAAGCTCAAACAGTGTGTTTGGTTTACTAAGCATATATTATAAAAAAAGTCTTAAATGGAAAATTGCATGGATTCTTGGATGTAAGATTCTACTTCTGCTCTAACTGAAGTCAAGGGGCAGGAAAAAAAGTTATTATTAAATTTGATTTGGTTATTTAGAAGAAACCTCCTTCATTTAACAGTATTTACAGATATTTCACCAAAGCTACAGTTAACTATAAGACTGTTAAACGGAGAAAGCAAAATCATCTGGATTACTTTACACTGATTGTATAATATACTGACCAGCCTAAGATGGTGATGAACTGATGATGATCGATTCAGTAAATAAAGCCCCAAAACTTGGGGTCTGACACACAACAGTAAATTACAGAGAAACTTAAATACACAGAATGACTTTTTCACACAGCTATGCATTTTTTAGCTAAGTCCTATTCCAGCGAGTGTAGCGATTTGAAAGGCTTAGTAACTGATATTCAGGTTATGATAGATAAGAATTAAGAGGATTTCAAGAAGACAAACTTACCCACTTTTTTTCCCATTCCTTATTAAAATCATCCACATAGGAGAGAACAAAATCAATTCTCCTGACACCATCCCTGAAGAAAATAGAATCTTTGCTTTGATGTCTTTTATCAATCTGTGGAAGATACAGGCATATGATTAAAATAATCAAGTATCGCTGTTGCTCTAAAATGTAATAGAAGACAAAAGAAGTTTTCCCAAATTGCCTCAACTCTTCATTTTCTTCACAGCTGAAGATAAACTTGGGCAAGTTTCAAGAAGGGCTATATCCAGTTACAATAATTTCAAAATTAACTGCTTATATCCACAAACACTACATGTAAATAACATATATGAACAATGAATGTATGTTAGTGTAGCAACACCTGTGAACAATGCTACCATTTATTCTTTCACAGTCTTTACAGTGTCTCATAAATGAAGAAGACAAGTATTGTTTTACAGCATGATACTTTTCTGCAGTTAGTCAGATCACTCTACACAACAGGCAGCTGAGGCACAGTTCATCAACTTGAAGCAGCCAGCAGAACGTAAATTCCATGCATTGTCTTCTGCATAAAAAGATCCACTAAATCAACCTCTACAAAGACATATGTTCCAGCAATGACCATGTATAAAAAGAGCACGCAGACAATACAGAGTTGACATTTCAAAATTTAATATTTACTTTCTTGGGGGAGGGGAATATCTAATAAAAGTATCAATGCAACAGCTAATTAGTATTTTAATTGGCCTATTAAAGGTCATATTTTCATTTCTCAGCACGTCAAAATGTCATACTAACAGCATTAATCTTTTTCACTGATTAGGTTACAGCAATTAATGTTAATTGAATAAAAAACTACTACCTCACTCTCCTAGGGAAGTTAATGTAATAGTAGGTAATATTATAATATCAGTATTAAGCTCTACCTAATTGTTTACAAGACTAGAGGTTCATACGGCAAAGCGCTCTCCAAAGAAGCTAATACTCTGGTCTAAATTTAACTCCATGCCAAAGAAGGTTGGTACTGGTTTCTTTAAACACATCCATCAGCAAAAGCATGTCTGTATAGGACTTAATTGGGTTTTCATTTTATTAAAGCAGGAAGCAAAGAGAGTAAGTGGAGGTTATGTCTGTCCTCTCCCTCTTAAACCATGCAAGGATGCACGTGAAAAAGTTCTGAGAAAGCATAGAATATTTATAACCGCGAACCTTGCTCCCAGTTAACAAAAGGCATCACACAGTGAAGCATGTTATTACTGCAGCCATCCAAGCCACTTGCAATATCATTCATCACTGTTTTACCCTGAGACGCCGCTTCAGGAACAGATTATATCTCCTTCCACTCTGCTGGAATAACCAACAAGTAGTTAGCAAGTCTATCGTTCCTCTCCAAGACCCAAACCAACTGTGCTGAGCACAGATCCCCCCCCCCTAAAGTTAGCAAGGAATTTGCAACCTTAAAAAAGCCAGGAAAAGCACCCAACTATTGGAAAAACACAAGCACTCACAAACGTTATGCTTATAATGGCTTTTATATTAAAAGCAAAGCTGTGCTGTCATCCATTTTGACAACAAACTGAAGTGTTTTAAAATAATGACTGCTATAATGCTAATTACCATCATTTGGACACTGAAGCAGATTTTAAAAAAAGTAAGAAAGTTTCTTTGAACTTAATGCAAAGGAAACAAAACAAGCACTGAGTAATGAATAGTGCATGTGTATTTCTGTTATGGCCATGTTAGGCTGGACCCACTGGGACATAAAAAGACAAACAGCTTAATTCCAGAGCTGACAAAATTACCAACAATAATACCCATATACTTCAGGACATACGTTTATCTTCAAATAGGCTCAAATATAATAAAAAAAAAATTACAATCCCTATTGTTCCAAAGCATTGTACAACTTTACATGTCTTAACTAGACACACTGGCTGAAGCCAGACAGCAGTCTACTTGGACCATCCACGCTTTATGGAGAACTCCTATATTTCTGAAGCTATCCTAGCCCCCTCTGGGGGCTACAAAACACTGTGCTGCAAACCCAAGTAACACAAAGAAAGCTAAAATAAATTATTTTCTGGAAATGCTGCAACCCTCTCTTTGCCTTCTCTCTTTGACAATTCTGCTGGATTTTTTTTTTTTGTTGTTTCTCTTCTTGAGAAGAGATTACAGTAAATCTTATACTTACTTACAGCAAAACAATTAGACTGTTTTGTAAGGTTGAAATCTGGACAGTTTCCTCATAGAATGCTTTTGCTTCCAAACGCAGTATGTAATCATGCAAGACTGAGGGAGTCACAAAAATTATGTAATCCAGCAGAAGCAATTAAAAGAAACAGAATTTTTGCCATTCTACTTTTGTGCTTACAGGTTGGGATTTTCGTGAACATAACTGTGACCCGCAAATCACAATTGTTGAGATGTTAATTTAATCAAATTAACATAGTGCATAGAACCACATCAACATCTACACAACATAAACTGTATGATTAAGCATTACAGTTAGTCAACCCCAGAGTGCATTCTAACAACTTACGATGTTGAGAACTGGCCTAAAACCAGACCACCCCAATCACTACTTTAAAAACCAGAGGTTGTGCAAGCGCAGACATTGCCCTAGTGAACCAAGAAAATCCATATGCACAAAGAAAAAAAAATAAGAATCAATAAATAATATTTACATCCAAAGAAGCTCCTGCCAAAGGACTGTCCCAAAATCTCTGGATAGCACAGTTATAATTAGATTATTCCATACACTTGAAGTAATACTTTATCTTTAGTGCCATCAAAGCCTGCTCATTTTTTAAGATGTATCAGAATCCTGCTCAGTCATTACAGGTTTGACTACCGATTTAAGAAGATGCAGTAGTCATCACTGGATCTGCTTTGAGAAGGGGAATACTTATCACTTCCTTCTCCTTCTGTAAATAGGATTATTCATCATGGATAGTGACAGGCCTACTTATTAAACCCATAAATTATTCCTTTCCACTTTATGCATTTGAATTTCACAAGGAACACAAGATCAGTCTTGCATTTTCATGTAATTCTGTTCATATACGTGGGCTTACAGGTTTAAAATATATAAAATGTTAGTAATTTGCATTGGATGCATCAGTGAATCAAAAAACATTACGTATATAACTGTATATAACTGTATTCAAATTAATTGATCTAAGACAACCTGCAGTTATTAAATGAAGTCACACCTCATCAGAGCAGATATTCTGTGACACGTACCTCCTGGAATACAAGTAATCAAATCTAAACTTCCCAATGCAGCAGAGAGAGCAGGCAGAAACTTTTGAGTAATTAAATAATACCCAATGACGATTTACAGAAGAGATGAAGCCCCAAGGCGTATGGTGAAAATTCAAAAGACAACATCCACAAGTTGCAACAAGGGAAATTCCTACTTGAGTGTGGTTGAATGGGAACTGGTACAACAGGCTGCCCAGAGAGACTGCGTAATCTCCAACCTCAGAGATCACACAACTTGACCAAGCAAGGCTCTCACTGAGCAACGAGATCCAAGTTTGAAGTCGGCCTTGCCTTGAGGAGAAAGATGGCCAAGGAGAACTCTAGAGGTCCTTTCCAATCCAACTAACTGTATGATTCTATGAAATGGTGTTAATGCAAGTGTTCAGCTTTTACCAAAGCTGCCAAAAAGTTGAATAAACCTATCAGCTACAAAGCAAGTTTACCGAAACTACTTGTTTAAAACCAAATACTCCCCTTCTGTTCTTCTGCAGTAACTTTCCAGGTTTAATAGTTTCATTATCTCTGTAAGAACTAAAGAATTTCACACCCTGTGGACAGATGTGTTAATTAAACACTATCACGAAGAGCTAAATTTTCTCTTCATATGGCTACGTAAGTGCAAACTTACTGGACTCATATGGAACCATATTAATATTTCTAGTTACCCCATAATCAATAACTTCTGTCTAGACATTCACTGGGGGTCAGGATATTGGACCATGTTCAACCAAACAACTGTCCAAGTACTTAGACTTGAAACCCTCATGTTAGATAGGAACTGAAGCGCTGCAGTAGAAAATCCTGACTCAAAAGGGCAGGTTACAGGAAAGATCAAGATGTTAACATGGAAATAAACAAAGCACAGCTCAAGACGAAGCAAGGCTGCAACACCCTATTTTCAGTTCTGCCCAAACTGGTTGGAGTAAAGTGTGGAAATGCTGGCTGCTGGTTGCACGTTATATTCAAATCCATCAAAACTCTCCTGCCCTGCTCAATACTCCATGCGTAGGCCTGGAGCACCTCGCTCCCAGAAGTTCCTCAGACACTTTTGCAAGGGCCAAAGCAAACAAGCCAGCTACCGCCAACAGGAAAGGGGAAACCGAGCCACGGGATGTGGCATCAACCACTGAACAGTGCAACAGAAAGCACTTCAGAAAAATGACTCTGAGTTGAGGCTGAGGGACAGAGGCTGCAGTAAACATTTCCATGGCCTCGCTCACCCACCAAAGCACATAGACACTTGACCTTGGCCAACACAGACAGCCAGCCCTTGGTGGTCTAACGATATCACAGAGCCTGAAAAGCAAATATATTTTGCAGATTATACCGCCTGAATGACTTAATACTGCATATTTTCGCAGGACTCCGAGGGATTTCTGTTTCTGGTCATTAATCTAACAGGAAATTTATGTCCTTACAGGTTACTCAACACAGCTCTCTCCTTGTGGGCAACAGACATTCCTTCAAATTCACCTAGCTACTAAATATCCCAGCCCTCTTCATGTCCATAACTCAAGGAGAGAGAAACTTGTCTCAGAGAAATATTTTTCAGATTAATACTCAGTCAGAAAACCACAAGTTTCTTAGGGGGAAATTCAGAAAAACCCTTCCCAAATTCAGCTTCCCAGAGTTCAAGGTTTCACAAGCGTCCAGTCTCACAGAGCTGAGACTGTAGGTTCAGACCTCAGCAGCATCCACCTTCTGCTTTTTGTATCTCAGAGTGGGAACATGGTTTAGCACAGAAATTTCAGTAACAAAGCTGTAACCAACACTAATCTGAGATGGAGCAATCCAAGACATGAGCTTCGTAACAGTTCAAGCACAGTGAAGAATCTCTCGCTATGACTAACAAGTATGCTGAGACGTTACATCAATAACATGTTCCCTAACAGCATATCTAGGAGTTATGTTATCATAATCCTACATTGCCAGACAAGAAAACTGCCTGAAATCACAAAATACATGTGAAACATTTTTCTTACTTACAAAATAGAGTCTAGAAATATTTTTACTGCATAATATTCATAACCCTACAGGCAAATAAGTTTTTATGACAAACAATGTAAACAATCAAAATAACTATATTACAAAGCAATTAGTTCATTTATGAATTAACAATCCACTGCACAAAAAAAAAAATCAAACTACAACAGTGGAAAAGATATCAGTTTGAAAGCTGAATCAAAACAGAAGAAAAGCCTCCATAATTGCAAGAGTAAGAAACATTCAGTGGTTTAAACCCAGAACTTAATCACCCTCACTTAGGTCCTCAGTTCACTCAGAATATTTATGTAACCCCCTTTTCACAGAATTAAACATGTTCATAGCTACAGAGGAAACATGCTGATTAAAGTGTTGCTGTGCTAAATATAACCATTCGATAAAATTTCTAAAAGCAAAAAGCTCCTGAAAATGCATTTACACAATATATAAAAATATACAGGCACTCCACTGAAAATTCAAAAGGTAAATTCCTGGTTTATGCTCTGTTCCCAGAGATCCCTTTTGCACGAAGTCCTCTTCATTAGTCTTCCTTGGAGGAATCCACATAACTGAAGTGCTTACCCACTTCAAAACAGTGTTATTAACAACATGCTTAACATCACACATCCCGATTTCCAGTTGTGCTTCATACAGGCTACAAAGCTGCATACAAAGCTATAACCTTTCCCATTCGAGGAAGTATAAAACTTCACATATTTCTCATAGCTAAAACTTGCAAGCTCAGTTTGTACCTTTACCACACTTGGGTTTCAATTTTGAACTACATGAAAACCTGAATGCTTGAAAACATGCATTTCAAAGCAGTTTAAGACACCAAGATGTTTGCACTGTAATTTGAATGCATAGAAAAAAAGCCTCTCTGGATAAAAGAACACATTAAACAAGAATATAACAAAGAAAAATAAAAAATATGCTAGGAGAGCATACATGTTAATGTAAGACACCAGAGCAAGCAGACAGTTTTAATATACCTCAGCATGTACTTCTTCAGTTATCTTAAATGAGTTTTTGTAATTTTTTTATCCATAAAAGAATAATGGTTATTCTAAGTTTCTGATACATTTGAAAGTTAATACAATTATCTTGTCTGTAAATTTCAATAAGAGGATATTTTGAGCCTTTCCTTATTATTTACTACAGTAAGGAAAAAAAGGTAACTTTTTAAAAGGAAGTGTTTGTTTCTTGCTCTGTAAAATATTTTAAAGTATCATGCTGACTCAGAGAGCCCTCCAAGATGATTATGATAAAAAGGAACCCAGAATCCCACATTTGTTAATAACACCAAAGGAAGAATACATCCTACATCCCATCAAACCAAAACAATGATAGAAAAGCAAACTTTCCAGTTTACTCCACCAATACTTAATTTTTCAATTTTGTCCATTATCCTTCAATTTGCTTGAATATATCATTATAAGCCATCACTTAATAAACTCAAAAACCACATTCATGTTTATAAACTAGGAAAACAATTATTTTTGGAAGGATGGCTTCCTTGAAACTGGAAAATTTTCTGGTGAGGGTCTTTTTGGCATACGGTAATAGAAGACGCCACACAAATTCATGCAAGGAAGCATGAATATTGCTTACTGCTTACCACTTGATGATCAGGGATGAGTAAAGTAGTCTCAGTGCTGTTTAGGCCCTGCCAGTGGCATCACGGGAAAAACATAATGTTGTTAGCAATGATGCAAAGGATGCTTTAAAATAAAAGGCTATTTCAGAAGACACAGTGTAGCTTCTGGATGTAGTTGTTGGAAAGCTATTCTGAGTGATAGGTGGATTTTCAGTCTAGACAGTTAAAGAACTTCCTCAGACGAGCTGCGTCTCTAGCCTACGGCACTGACTTTTGTATGGCCCATACTGATTTTTAAATATTAATAACAACTTTTAATAAGAGCTATACAGTATTCCTCAGCATTTTCACTATAGAAAATAAAGTCTAAACAATTTGGCAGACTCCCATTTACAAGCTGATAAGGAACAACTTTTAACAGTACTTCTTTTAGTATGAAAGAGAGAAAACATACAGAGCACAGATGGTTGTGCTTGCATTCGGAACAAACATGATGCTCTTTCCTTAACTATTTTTTCAATACAAACTGAAATTATACCACGTACACTAAATGAAAACAAATGCAAGGAGACAAATCATTATTCTCATAGTGTAGATAAGACAAATTGGTATTAGTGATTGTAATTGTTACACCTAGTAAAAGAAGGCTTTTCAGCTTCCAGTTCTGATCCATGCCCCCTGAGGCCCTACCCTGATTTTAACTGTACAAGATCTGGGTGCTCATTATTCTCCAGTACGTGGGCCTCAAGTGTGCTGCAACACCCTCTGGCCAGACTCACTCCACACAGGATGACAGGAATACCAACAGGAGAGGACTCTGCAGAGCACAGCTATCCTACAGAGACATGTCCATAAGCTCTCAGGGCTCCTTGCCCACAACTCTCACAACTCCTTGCCCACAGACAGGTTTAAATAGTGCAAACAAATAGTGTATTATGAAAATATGTCAGTTCTCTATGGAATTAAATTAACTTTCAACAGAAGCAGAATATCGACCTTTTTTCATTATTGTATCACCATTTATTAGTTTAGAGTTGTAATATTTCAAGAAGTGTATTTCCCAATTTTCATAAAGTACCTTCTATGACTTTTTAAAATTAGAAATGAATATTTTCCACTTTTATTACAATTTTACTTGAGAGAAATCACTTAGGTCCACTCCTATAATTTAGTGAAACACACTATTTTTGTTCTGTTTACATTGCCAGTAATATATCTATACATCTTTACATTCTTTCTTAATGATACTATCTCTGAGTACTTGCTTATCTTAATAAGATAAAAATGTCCTTTTGAGAATTCAGTCCAATAAACACAAGGGTCAATCTGTTTTTTGGCAAGGAATCCAGACGAGAAACAGTGCAAATATAAATAGCTGCACTGTGCTTTTACCCTAAGATAGTCTGAACTGGGTTTAGAAGTCTAATCCTCATGTCACTGATGTAAGTGGAAAACCTGCACTATTTGTAGAGAACTAAGGGCTGAGAGACTTAAGATCAAGTCTTTCTCCAATTATACACTGGAAGTACCTGCTATGTAAAGTACACTACAAATGTGACATCAATGAAAGTGCAGCCTTGCTTTTCATTGCTGCCCCTACAGCTCCTTACCTCTCCATCTCACACCTGCCCCCTTGTCCAACTAATTACCAGCACCGAACATAGACACACCACGCCATCAAAACAGAACTAAGCCATTATATAATTTTTCTAGCACCATCTCTGCATAAAGCACAGAGGAAAAACAGATTCTCATGGTTTACTTCATTCATTTTTCCAATTCGCTTGAAAAGACTTTCAGAGGCATTTATGTATTTCCTGGAATAGGAACTCCATGAAGGCTGATTCAGGTACATTCTACATAGAGACTCAATTAGGGCAGTTGCCTATCCCTAACATAAGTACAAATGCAAAAACATGAGGAAGGACCAAACACAGTGTTGACTGGAGACCCAATTGCTTTTTGAGTCCTGGACTTCATCCAACTTTTTTATGTATACTGGCAGGCTTCGCTAGAGAGTTTTTCCACCCTCATTTCTGTTTTATTTGCATCATTCCTTATGTACAAATCACATATTCCTTCACAGATTATAAAAAAAAATACCAATGAATTATGTATAGATAACGTTTTCTGTACCTAGACTCCCCCCTCATGGCTAAATCAACAATAAGTAAGACCACAGCTTTCTCTCCCTACTGCTGAGCAGAAGCATATTGTTATTGTATGTTATTTATGTTTCCTCCCTTCCAAAAGAATATAATGAAGTTGCAACCAGAATGTAAATTAACTCTTTCACAACCGTCTTTTAAGAATGAATTGTTTCAGTTTTAGAATTTTAAGACTTCCCTGTATTCATATTTTCCAATTACAAGAACAAAATTAAGTAACAAAAATTACAAAATTATCACCAGAGTAAAATGATAAAACAGAAACGTGCTATCTGTCAAAACGAAAACAAAGCATGCTGACTTGAGCTGAAAAGGGTCTTGGTGAAAAGAGGAGAAACCATGGCTTGTCTTTGATGCTGGGATAGATGACCCTGCTGAATTCCTGTGAGAATGCATCAAGGATGACAAATGGCAGCCTAGCTAAGAACTTAGGGAAAAGAAATCTTTCCAGTTTATCAAAAAGAAAACTGAAGCTGTGACAACACATGAAGATAAAAGATTAGCATTATATGGAAAAAAAATCAGGGCTATCTTACTATTGGAATGAATTAATGGAAAAACTTTAAGGACAGACTTAACCTGAATATCTAGGACATTAATCATCAAGAACTAATCCTGTCATGGCTGATAAGAGTGTGAAGCTGGGCAAGAAGATAAGAGTAACTCTGTAATTTCATGTGTGGTTAACGTGTAGAAAGCAAAAATCAGATAAATGCAACTGTATTAGGGGACATGAGGTAAGAAAAAGCAAAGCAAAGAGAAATACCAAGTTAAATGTAAGCAAGCATCAGATAACCAGCTGATCTGAAGAAATTAAGTATACAAAACCAAGTAAGCTATCTCTTCCTAGAGGGAGAGAGGAAAATTACAAAACAAAAAACCCAGCATCATCAAGTCAACTACAGACTAACGTTACTATTATGACAACTTCTTGTGGTATTTAAGAATAAATCACTAAGAAAAATAATTATGTCAGGAATATGCATAAATAGAAAACAAGAGAAAAGGCAGCATGAATTTATCAAGGAGAGATTTTTGAGAGGGTAACCAGATGTATTTTTTCATAAGGAGACTACCTTCCAGACAAGAAAGTGCTGAAGATCAAAGCCTCCTTTTCTGTGCCATCATGAATCCTTCAGCCTCCATACAAAGTTCACATCCCATATCTCTACATATATGACATGAATTGCACCCTTTCTCCTATGTTTCCTGCCTTTTCACACATCGTAAGGCTTGAAGTGAATTATTTCAGGCTTTGGTGAAATAGCTCATCTGCATCTTACTCAGAGACACTCTAATAGGACACCGAAGGAGCTTCCGACGCTGACGCTTATCATGGTATGATGATGCATACACTACAACTTGAGACTGTACCTGCCTAGAGTTCGGTTAAGTATTTGATATAGATGTTCACTGAAAATTTTCCTGGAGAAAAAAGTTTACTACATCTCCTACAACAGACTGAGAAAGTAGCAGGGTGAACATGTCCTTCATTTTTAAGATGGAATTGGTAGATTTATGAAAACATTTAGATGATATGGTAGCATGTTATGGCAAGATAAAGACCTGTGTAATCTAGGTTCTGTCTCCATGTGACAACCTCCCAATTCGCCTCTTAGAGATAGCTGAGGACATGTTTCACTCTTAAGAAGTCCAATAGAACAGCTACAGTTTTCCAACACTCAATTCAATAGCTATAAATTCTGATGAATCCTCAAGGTCAGTACGAGACTCTACTTTGACAAAGCAACTATTTCTTTTCCTGTCTGAAACTCTTCCTGTCTTCCTTTAAGCATATATAAAGAAATCAGACAACAGAAATTAAAACAAAACACCCATCTCAAGAACACATATTTTCAACATTCTTTTTTAAACTGCTTCTTAACTAACTACACACCACTATCTAAGCTACTGTGTAGTGCACATACTAAGCAATGAGATACTGTGAAATAATGAATATCTGATGAAGCCATTTGGATTGCACGTGTTGCAAGGAAAAAAACCTTAAATCTTAAAACTCAAATCTTCATTTGCTTTCTCATAAATCTTGCTGCACTCCTAGAACAGAGGAACACAGGAATGTCTTGATCTCCCTATCAAGCCAAGTATGTAACAGACAGCATAAAAGAAAGTGTTGGTTTTGTGCAAAAGCATTATGTTTTTCCAATTGCCAAAGCATTAAGTGATTCTCATTTTAAGACTCATACCTTAAACACTGCTAAAATCATACTATTTTCTACTACTACTGTGTTGTAGCACTAACACTTCTAAGTTTCTTATAAGACTCAATAAGCATCGGTATTACTTTCATGGTTTTGCACCTTCAGAACACTAGAGGAAAAAAATGTTTACATCAATAAAAAATGAGGTATAAGACAATCTAAATTAAATACTATTTTTAAAACTAATTCTCTCTTTCACAGTTACTGTTCCTGTCTCTTCCTACCAGTAGTATGTTAACACCATCTGTACTGGACCTTACCTCAGAGCTGCTTGGGACTTCTGATCCTGAAGTTGAAATAGTTTCACATAAAGGTCCATTGCAGTCTTCCCCTAAGGAACATTCAAAGAAAGATTCACATAAACAAAACCAATATTTTAAAATAAGGAATGTACCTGAAAATTAAGTGAACCTCGAAGACATGGAACTACGAATGAGTAAAAAGCAAAAGGTGGAAAACTATACTCAGCTACACAAAATCTTCAAGAATAGTTCTTGGAAGGGGAAAAAACCTGTGAGACACAATACACTCAGTTTGTAATACCTGCTGTAACCTTGCAGTCACAGAAACACATTTTTAAATGTGACAAACAAAAATCTGTCAGCATTACATATTTGGCAAGATAAAATTCTTTCTTGACCTAGATGTCTGATAGGTGACTGTCTATGAGAGTCTCACGCCTGCAGCTTTGCTGCCTCAGGTATGGAAATTCAATTATCGCCAGGGTTGCTTGCTAGAAATTGATTAATTTTTTTTTTTGTTGCTAAATGATTAATGGTTCGTAACCTCAAGACTATACATGCCCACATAATGGAGATATGATGATAGGATCCAGAATAGTAATGTCAACTTAAATTACCAAGCTGCTTCTTGTTAAGAAAGAAAATTTTGAGTCCATCATCAGCAAGTTTGCAGACGATACCAAGCTGGGAGGAAGGATTGATCTGTTAGAGGGTACGATGGCCCTACAGAGGGACCTGGACAGACTGAAGAGATGGGCTGATTCCAATGGGATGATGTTTAATAAAGTCCACATGTCAGATACTTCATTTTGGACACAACAATCCCATGCATAACTATAGACTGGGGACAGAGTGGCTGGAGAGTAGTCAGGCAGAAAGGGACCTGGGAGTGTTGGTTGACAGGAAGCTCAACATGAGCCAGCAGTGTGCCCAGGTGGCCAAGAAGGCCAATGGCATTCTGGTCTGCATCAGGAATAGTGTAGTCAGCAGAACCAGAGAAGTTATCGTCCCCCTGTACTCGGCACTGGTCAGGCCTCATCTTGAATACTGTGTACAGTTCTGGGCCCCCCAGTTTGGGAAAGATCTCAGGATGCTGGAGTGTGTTCAGAGGAGGGCAACGAAGATGGTGAAGGAGCTGGAGCACAAGCCCTATGAGGAGCGACTGAGGGAGTTGGGGCTGTTTAGTCTGAAGAAGAGGAGGCTCAGGGGAGACCTCATTGCTCTCTACAACTACCTAAAAGGAGGTTGTAGTCGGGCAGGGGTTGGTCTCTTCTCTCAGGTGACCAGTGACAGAACTAGAGGGCATGGACTCAAGCTTCGTCAGGGGAGGTTTAGGCTTGATGTGAGGAAAAAGTTCTTCACTGAAAGGGTGACTGGCCATTGGAATGAGCTGCCCAGGGAGGTGGTGGAATCGCCGACCCTGGAGGTGTTTAAGGGGAGACTGGATGAGGCACTGAGTGCCATGGTTTAGATGATGGGTTGGTGTTAGTGTTGGGTTATAGGTTGGACTTGATGATCTCAGAGGTCCTTTCCAACCTTGTGATACTGTGATACTGTGAAAAAAAAAGAAAAACACAGCAAAAACCTCCACCTTCATTTTAGCAATATTATTGAACTCTGACATGACTTTCTTGCAAATAGAGTCAGTCTAACAAGGCCACAGTTACTTAAATGCTCACACAGGGAAAAATCACTTTGAATATCTTCAGATCCCAAAACCACAGTGAGACATTTGCTGCGTTTGTGGCTCTGAGCCTACTCTGTCAACAGTTCCCTCTGGAGAGAATTCAGAGCCCATGAGCAAGGCTCCTGCTCCAAGATGTTTTCTGTAAACAATCATCTCTCCTGATCAGACAGACAGACCAGTCTCCTAAACCAGTCATCTAAATAACTCCACCACCAATGCAAAGGATAAACGGTTTTGAAAACAGCTCATCACAATCTAGAGCAGGCATCTAATAAAATTGCATCCTTCTTACCAAAAAAAGGATTCATCACGCTCTTTTCTTCAAGGAAGTATTGATGGGTATAGCTTAGACTGGATTGACTAACTAGCACAGCTTAGACTGGATCCCTGTCAGACAACAACGGCTAGATTAGTCCAACCCACTCTTTTTTTTTTTCCAGGTAGCCTGCAAATGTTTGATGCCAAAATTGCATGAAGGTGCGCTATAAACTGTTTTTTTCTAAAATCTATAATAAGCTACTTAAAGAAAAAATAGAAGAAACAAAATGTTCTTCAAACTGTGTTTAAGTTCAGTTATAGAAAATAGTCTCTGTAATTTATAACTGTACATATGATGCGGTGAGCAACTGGGCAATAATTATATGATATATACCATTATATACTAAGTTCCTGAATGCTAAGACATAAAAAAACATTGCATGCTACTTTGATAAAGTAAACTATGCCTGCAAAACTGTATTAGTTGATATGATTTGAATACTTAAGTTTTATTTATGCACCTGTAGAAAGATGTTTGCATATACTGATATGAGTTGGGAGACCAGTGATAAGTCATCTCTAAAAAGTTAGCATGGAAGTAAATAACTTGGGATCATTCTGCCTACCTAAATATACCATAAATGCTACAGGGACTACGCTGTACGACAGACCACCAAACACAGCTTCAGCACAGAACTGAATTCACTTCACCTCCCAACACAGCACAAGTATTCAACATGTATAAGAAACAAATGGCACATCATGGGAGAATATGATAATAAGAACACAGAAGCCTTAACTCAAAAAAACAGCTACCAAAATCTTCAGATTAGCTTACTTGAGAAACTGCTTCTGCAAGAACATTCCTAGGCAGAGTGTCTACCATCATACAGGGCTGGCTCTAAGTATTTGCAAACCTGGCAGCTGCCACGGACAGCAGACCACTTGCTGCCTGATGAAAGAGAGGGATCATCACACTCTGCTGCCTGGTTTGCCTAATGCCCTAGGAAGTGGATGGCTGCTGCAACTTTGGCCAAAGGTAGCGAGGCCAGGAGCAGAAAGCCCAAATATTTGGTTACACAACTCTCCGCAGTAGGAGCAGCCTGGCACCTTGTCCCTGGAGCAGTAATGTTCAATTTGCCTACGCACAATTGGATTGCCTACGTCTGCTGAGAGGACTTGAACCAATTCCACAGCCTATGATTCAAAGAGAATGCAAACTATGTATTAAATGATAACTACAACATACTTAATATATTTACTCCTTGAAAAACACATAAACAGGTTCCTGAGAAGGAGCTGGACATCAAATGCATGTCCAAGTAATGTAGGAAGTGTAAAGGAGCCGCAACCCAGAACTGCAACACGCACCAGGAATGGAGATGCCCAATTAGTTCTTAATCAGGAGAGCTGCCCACAGATTGCTAAGAACTGACGTGCAAATCACATTGTAAAAAAAAGCCTGGCTCATTTGTTGTATCAATGACTCATATGAACTTAAATTTGATTGCCATGATGCTCTCAGCAGAAAAAAAAAAGAACAGAGGACACACACAAAAGCAAGACGAAAGAGCGGTTAGTACAATACCTTCTGACCGTGATGGCTTGAACTTGGTGAGAATCGCAATGTCATCTTTAAAAGGAAAAAACACTTCAGTAAGAACCAGTAGTAAAATCCACCTTTAATATGAACCCACTTAATAATGCTGCTGTATCCTTTATAGTACAGTCACTACATCCAACAAAATAATAAACTCTGGAAACCACAGACTGTGACCTGGACAAAAAGCTCGTAGAGGTTCCTCTTGAAACACCAACATTCACCTTTTTGACCAGGCACCTTATTCGGCAACAAAACCAAGGATACCATTTTCCCATATCAGCAGTACAGAAACCATGATACTTTATCATAGAATCATTAAGGTTGTAAAACATCTCCAAGATCATCAAGTCCAACTGTAAACTTTCCGCTAGCTAAGAATACGCCTCTAAAATTCCTCAAGAAATTTCAACTTCTTATCTAAATATGGAAGTAAAACAATAAATTCTGATAAAATATTCATCGTATTCAAGAGAATGGCTTTTTTCTTCAACACAACACTCCAGTGTATGTAAAGAGATCTAGAAACATCTGCACACCAAGACGAATGAATAAGGACATCTACTAAACATAAGTGGTCCTTCAATACAAAATTAATTCGTACAAATTACAATCATTCTTTGCAAATTTTTTGTTCAAAATTAACTCCAGAACACCCCTGTGACTATCAAAACTCATTAAAATTGTTCCACACATAGGTAATTTTAACATTTATTCAAAACATTGGCCTTTCATGGACATGCACACATCCTAACTGAAAGAAATGCCTCTTTTCCAATGTAACTGTCATCTCCAACAGCCTTACAGTTCTGCACACAGCTACTTGTAACTCCTTAAACACGTGCATCTAGGGAGTTTGCACATTACTGGAAATAAGTAACCTTCATATAGCTTAAAATTTTGCAATATTAACATAAGCTGTACCAAACTACAACCTACCACAGAGTAACCTACTTATAAAGGCTCTGTAAGCCACTCCTAAGAATTACAGACCACTTCTATTTCAATTACAGATGGTCTGAATGACCAGATCAACAGGAATCTAAAACAGCTCACAGAAACCAACATTCAGAAGTGGAGAAAAATAAGACTGTTTTCACTTCTTAGCATATAAGTAGTTTATCTCACAAAAAACATACTTTTATTAGTGCAATCTTATGAGTTCTGTAACAAGCATGAAAAATAGCTTCTTGTGTAATGAAATGATCAGCTATACGAGAACAGTTTAATTTTGTTCACAGTGCCTGAATCATTTTCTTTTTCTACATGGGAAAACTGACAATTTGGGAAAACATGAAAGGAATTTAATTCAACATCTGGACTTCTTGGTTAAAAGCAGTGCTTTAATATGATTAATATTTCAGGAATCAAAGAGTTGTCCTTCAAAACCTTCCAAATCTTCCCATGATGAAAGACAAAAACTCTTAGTGGTCTAGACACCACCATGCTCACAATTTTTCAAAGATGCTACTGCAATTTACAGAATCAGCACTCAAACTACTCAAGTACGACTGGCCATCGCATATTTAAAATCAGATAAATGGACTGGAGACCACATGTGCAATCTACCTACCAACTCTTTTGGATGACTATAATAGTAATACAGTCTTCATAAATTAAAAATTAAAGTCACCTGCAAGAAAACAAGCAGAGGAAAATAACTGTTTATTTTGACAAATGCTGCTTAATTTCATTTATAAAATCTCATAAAACACAATTAAACACGTACAGTGTTGTTGAAAAAAGTAGTGATGTCATCATAAATTAAGACCTCTGGTAGCACTCTATTTTATAATAGCTGGTACAAGGTAAGCAGCACAGCTCAGTGACACCACTGGACTAGTAATGCATCCATCTGCACCAAAAATGAGCTGCAGCTTATTTGGGAGAAGTGCAACCCACCGCGGGCCTTAACTTCAAAAATAAAAGGTCCAGAATATGGGTGCAACCACAGGACTGCTCACTCAACTTAGTGCACTTTGTGGAACAGTTTTTGCCTTCTACCCTCTCCCAGACAGAGCAGAAACACACCCTGGAGAACACCACAGGCCAAGTTCTGGTCTCCAAAACTATATGAAGTCTACCGTGCCTGAGAAAGAAAGGATTTTAGCCATATGGGCATGGGTGGAATGTGCTACTTGTCCTCTAAGGCCAATGAAAGATCCTTGGCTTTTTTTAATTACTAGCACAGACAGAGCCAGGGATGCTCCAGCATCTTTAACAGTACCTAACCAGCAATCTCCCTGGAAAATAATGATCTATTTCATTTCAGCATCCTCAATAAGCTGGAGTCTGTGGGCAAAAAGCTTGGCCGATGATGCTGCACTCAAGGTGCAGCCAGGCACAGAGCAGCTGGTACCGAGATGCTGCGCTCTGGCACAGTTCAGAGCAGTTCTGCATCAGATAACAGAGCCAGAGAAAGCATTTAAGTTTTCCTTTCTTTCACCCTTATTGATCTGTACCAAGCAGAGCTCTTGGCAGATGTGCTTCTTCTAGTGAAAATGTTAGCATAGTAGGTGCTTCTAAACCCAAGTGGCAGCTGAATAGACAGTTTCAGCGATCAAAATTTTCCATTCTGCTAATAAACTAGAAAATCATCTGAAACTGCACACCTAAGACCTTTGACAGAGCTATTCCAAACACCGTCAGAACCAGGATTCTGAGACAGGTGTTCATAAACTGTTTATCATTTAGACGTGCTACTACTTTCAGTATTGTTTCCAAAACACTGCTTCCATTTATTTCCTTTATTTTCTTAGATCTAGAAACAGCATCCCTTTCGGTCAACAAAATCAAGCAGGTAAAACCAACTTTCAGACCTGCACATGTCTGATGCCTTTGCATAACACTTTATACTTATAGACAGACAGACAGATAGATCAATCGATCGATCTCCCTAGAGCAAAATTTTGATGGTCCAGGTAAAATAAAAAGAAAAAACCTAAACTTACACCACAGTTGTATGAGGTAGCTACTTTGCACTACAAAGAAACTTCCTAATATTCATCCTTACCAAGCAATGAAAGAAACTTTTATTCCTAGATGACTTGAAGTTACCATCTTAATTATTCAAAAGGAATTTGGCTTAAAAACATGGTTACTTATCATTAAAGCAAAGCATTATTTATGGCACTGTGCCCTTTGGTCCCAAAAGTTTACTATTGGATTCCTGCTGCAATGAGATCTACTCTGATATTCATCTTTGTTAATGAGTCTGAGTCAACACTGAGTCACTAACAAAAATGCATACTGAACAAAGACCTCTCCAGAATAAGTCACTCATTCCAAGTAAGCTTCATTATAACTATTGTAAGTGCTTCCATATCTAAGAAAAACACAGCTTTAAAATGACTTGTTAACTATATTTACATGTATATTTACAGTATCCTCCCAGAGCAGGATGACCCGAGTTGCATAGGGGAACTGAGGACCCACCTAGTATGCTGGCTCCTGCACAAGTAAAATACATGCAATTACTTCACCAGGCATCATCTGAAGAGTAATAACTCCACTACTGATCCAAAGACTTAACCTGAAGATTATGCCTGAAGTGGTGGTTTATGCACATTCAGCACTACTCCTAGAACTTTAAACTATTTCTTAATAATGAAAATATTAAATTCTCAGTAAGTCCAAGAAAATCTATTGAAAACATTTTATGATTTCCTAAGGAAAAAAATTGCATCCAAGTACAGGCTTCTCCATGGACATATTAATTTTCAGCACGTTGTTTTATTTTTAAATAAACAATTGCAGAGAACAAGTATTCATCAACACATAAGTAGCAAAATGAAAAGCAACTATTTTAGCAACAAAACTGGTGAAAGGACTTGAGCACAAGTCCTATGAAGAGAGGCTGAGGGAGCTGGGGTTGTTTAGCCTGGAGAAGAGGAGGCTCAGGGGTGACCTCATCGCTCTCTACAACTATCTGAAAGGAGGCTGTAGACAGGTGGGGGTCGGACTCTTCTCCCAGGCAACCAGCAACAGAACAAGAGGGCACGAGCTTAGACTCTGCCAGGGAAGGTTTAGGCTGGATATCAGAAAAAAGTTCTTCACAGAGCGAGTAATCAGGCATTGGCCTGCACAGAGAGAGGGTGGATTCACCATCCCTGGAGGTTTTTAAAATAAGACTGGATGTGGCACTTAGTGCCATGTTCTAGTAAACATGATAGTGTTGGATTAAGGGTTGGACTTGATGATCTTGGAGGTCTCTTCCAATCCAGATAATTCTATGATTCTATATAGGTATATAAACATATGGAAGAGAAATCTGCCCCTAAGAATAAGGAAATCTCACTTAGCATTTGGAAAAGACATGAAGCCCTCAGTTCTAATCTCTAGTACAGTAAACATCTATTTTAAAGCAGAACTTGAGGTTTACCCTCATCTGCCTTCCTTTTAAAGAACCATAAGCCCTCTCCTTTTGATTAAAAGGCACTGGGTTAAAAAAAAAAAAAGAAAAAAAAGGAGAGTTCTGTCAACCTGTTTTTAGCAAAAAACCACAAGCATAGTTTCTAACACAAAACTTGAATGGCATTTTGATGTGGTTCACACAATAATCATTCTCATATTGTATGTACCAACACAGACAAGACTGAAAGCATGCTGTGAGCACTGAAGTTGCCATTTATACCTTTTGAGTACCATTATTCTGCAGAATGACAAATGTAAACTGATTACTGGTTCAAAGGCAATTAAATAAGAAAGCCCAGACCAGTGATAACTGGAAATAATCAGGTATTTTTAAATTGTGTAACACTTAGATGCATGTAAGTAAGGGGAAATAGGATGGCAAATAAACCTCAGAAGAACAGAATAGTAAAATACCAGACTGCAGGAGTCCTGACAACTCATGAAGCACTGTGGCTGTGCCTGTTTGCACTTCATACATTTGTATGAGCAGGGGCAGATTTCATCAGTACTACCTAAATGCAGAGACAGACCTTACACGTATGTGGAAGTGTGAGCTGCACTCCCATCTCCTTCAAGAAAGAAAGAAATGAAGAAAGAATGAAGAAAGAAATGAAGAAAGGAGAACTATGGTATTGCTTTTCATCACAGCCCGCGGGAATTACAAACACTTCAAAAAGTGTTAGGTATAGTCTTGATTTCCTAGTGTTCCCAGAGGCACACTTAAAAACTTACAGCATCATTCATTAATGCACTTCTCCAGCTTCCACTGAAATCACTGATATAATCCTGAAGCAATATAATCTCCAATTTCTTTTGACATTTGCAATACTCAAGCTCTCAAGAGTTGTGGAGGGCCCAATGTACTATTCGTTCTATGGATACACAGCATATTCCCATCCTTTTATGATACATTCTGCAGATACTGTGAGAGAAAAGCCATATACGAACAGGGAACTAACAATATGGAAATAGTGAAAAAATGGTGGTAAGATATTTAGTGTGAACATACATGTCTTGTACGCTTATGAAGAAAGTAGAAAGCAACACGTAAAAAAATACACCTCAAATTTACTGTTCTCTGGAAGTATTCCTCAGTTTCATCCTATTCGGACATATAATTTCAGATGGCCAGGATCATCTGCAATTTTTTGTTCCTTCTGGTCCTTGTGCTCTACCTAGTTCAATACTATTTTGTTACGCTTCTATACAAGGACTTCTTATAAACAAATCCATATTTTTTTCCCTGAAGTATGAGTTCGCAAGGCCTCATGTCTTCTGTCCAAATCACTTTAAAGACAACAGAATAATTCTAGAAATCATACGCTGATCCCAGAGAAAAACAGTTCCCATCAATCAAGAAAACAAGCTAGGCAATGACCATGGCTCCCACCACTTACAGTTTTTTATGGAAGCACTAGTCCATCAACGTGACTGAAGTACCCAAAGGCATCCAATTGCCAATGGCCTCAAAACCATGTCCGCTAGTCCTTACTTGTTAGCATGGTATATTTCTAGCACACTATAAACTGGGCAACCATAGGCTCTCTGATTGCCTACCCGATAGTTAAGTAAAGAGCTTTGAATAATAAACCACAAGGCCCTTTCTAATTTAGGGCTAGCGTAGAAAATTAAAGGCCAGCCATCTGCATCATGAGCCCTATCCATATGGTGTGTTGGGGTTCTGCTATCTTGCCAAAGGCCTCAAATTTCACACTTACCCTTGGGAGCCTGCTAAGGAAGACATGGGAATCACTTGGGACTTCTAATTGTAAGACTGCACCTCACCCAAAGATATTCTTAGTTTCTAAAAAATAACATTTGGAACTTCATTACCTCTTACTAGTCCTCACCAAGAGCCAGTGGTGAATAGCTCTGACTGTACCAAAAAACCCAAATAAACCAACAAAGTTAAATAAGGAGATGCTTATGTTCTACTGCTATGTGTAAATGAGTGATTCATGTGCATTGGAAAAAAGTCTTATTTGAAACAGTAGCCTAGAACGAAGCACTTCAACACAAGCAACATCAAATGTTGGTCTATTCTTAATTTATTCTTAATGGTCAGATTTGTAACAGAGAACTGTACCACAATAGAAAAAAAAAGAATTATAAATCCCATAACTCAGGGGCGTCAAGCTCACAGCCTGCAGGCCGAATCCAGTCCTTCACCTTGTTTTACCCGGCCTGGCACCTTGTTTCTACCTGGTGTCAGCGCCGAGCTCCTCGCCCCTGCGCCCCTGCCAGCGTTGCTTACCTGTGCAGCGTGAGACACGCATAACGCTACAGGAGCGGGAGAATGGCACCCCTGTCATAACTCTTTAACAGGATCTACTGAAAACTCCAGATTACACCTGTGCAAACAGGACCCAAGACAATTTCTCTCATTTCTTGAGCACCAGTTACAACTGAAGCAGAAACCAACGAGGAAAGCAGGGGCTAACGAGAGGCTGAAGGCAGGTCTGCAATGTGTGAGAATACATGCTAGTTCTGCCTTGATGTGGTGTGAAAAGTGCTCCAAATTCACATGTGGATGCATGCTGAATACACAGAAAATGATTCAAGAAGCCTTTACTGGATTACCACAATATGAATATTGCAGTTGCAGAATTAAGATATTCTCTCAGCTGTTCTGGAGAACTACACTCACAGACACAGATTCATGTTTTATTCCTCAGCTTACCAGATAGGCGAGTTAAACACTATGCTATATTAAGAGAGGTAATTAGTGCTTACAATGCAGGCCAGCATGCTCAGGACCTGCAGTCTCCAGCATCGGTTCAGGCATCCTGCCTTATTCTGCACCTTTTAATCAGCAGTAGCCAACTAGCCCACAAGCACGCCTTCTCTTGTCAATCACCAGACTAAAGCAATGAACAGCACAGGTTTAACAGCTGTAGGTTCTTGCAGAAGGACCTGCAAACAAAACCACACATCTCTATAGTGTAACCCAGGTAACCACGTCCCAACACAGAACCAACTCCTCCCACACACACTCTTTAATCTTTAAGTAATTCCTGATGTATTACTCTCCTTTCTGGCACCTCAAAATCCTTCCTTATCTATGTTAGAATTGCAAAAACTATCCCTAGCAATAAGACACAAGGATCTTCCTTCCCCTTTGTGCATTTATACAGTTGTGCATGCGAACAGCTACTTCCAAATATAACGAAATTACTGCCAGATAATGAAGCAAACACACTGCTCTTCACTTTAACCCCCACATAACAAAAAAAACTAGTGGAAAAGTTCACTGCATTATTACCTTGCCATTTAGCATCTGACACGGCAACTCTGACCACATTTTTACATTACCTATACGTCCTTAATTACATGTTTATATTAGGTGTCTCTAGTTCTCCTTCACATCTATACAGAAATCATTAGTTAGTTTAAAGATACTAAGTAAGAAGACAAGAGTACATGGTTTGGTTTTTTGTTTTAAAAAAATATGTCAAGAGTTCTCATAATTTTAAAAGCACATTTTCAGTATCTTATCGCAGTTCTTCCTTACATTATAGTAATTATTAATCATCTGTACACAGATGTCAAAGTGCCCTTCCATTTTATGATACAGTTATCTCCTCTCCATGGAGACTTTTGCAAAATGCAAAAACTCATATTTCAAGACAGCTTTCACTTCTCGACATGTGCAGCTAATGCACCTGTTAAATAAAAGCTTGAAAATCAAAGCAATTCTGAATTTTCGTTGGCAACTTGGGAAGAATTACAAAAACCTCTGAGGGAGTGACAACATACTTAGGGCACTAGCAGCAAAGACTGGAAAGTTTCCAGCTGTAGGTACACTTTCTAAATTTTGGATTTTACTCAGATCCAAAGCTACATTTTTGGTTTAAAAAAAAGAAACCAAAATGAAACCCCTGTGCTCTGGAAACCTGCCCTTCCATTAGCCCTATAAGGCACATCAGAATGGGACACAACACCAGACAGAACTTCAGCTGGAAAGTGCCTGGGAAGGAAAGACTGAGAAAACATCTCTCTGCCTTACACTGCAGTTGGGTTTCAGTATTTATTTGGCATTCCTAGCCCAGAACCTCTGTCCACAGTTGAAACCAAGCCTTTCCTCCAGGAAACCCTGCAAGGGATAAACAGCTGCAGAGCATTTTCTTTCTTTATCTCAGAAAAAGGTGCCTTTTTTTTTTTAAAATAGAGGCTAAACAGCATTCACTGGTGATGGGCAGGACACTCGCTCAGTTCTTCACCTGAGGGAATTCAGCTGTATTTCCCAGCTCTCCAAAGCATGACCTAAACTTCCCACATAATTACCACTGGGTTGAAAGGCACAGGAGAGACTCTTAATCCCTCCTTTGAAGCTGCTCCCTTTTGCCACTCGCTAGGCTGCAGGGAGAGGGTATAAAAGTGACCTGAACCTCACAGGCAGGTTCCTCGTCTAGAAGTGCTGTAAATCTCAGTCACCAGTCCAAGGGCAATTTTGGGTTTCTTAAACTAACACAATCTCTGGATAAAATCAACATTTAAAAGCTGTGGTAGAATGGGCTTGACAGTTTCATTTTCTCATTAAAAACACCACAGCACATATACAAAAAATACATAAGGTGATACTACCAAGCTGTTGGAATCAGTTCCCAAAAGCAAGCTTTTCTAAACCAGACTGGAGTTTTCTGTTAAAAGGAGGTTTACCTTCCGATAACCAGCCTGTATTTACACTGTGTTCCCACAGTGACGCACCACAGCCAGCAAAGAAATTCCACTCAGGAACTACATGTTGGTTGGTCTAAGGGAGTATTTTCTCCCCTGCCTTGTGTATTCCAAACTGTCAAAATTTCTTGGAGCTTTTATTTTATTCCCTAGGAATGATCTTTAAAAAAAGCTTTCACGTTAACCTACCCTCTACTTTCGCCCTGTGGGAACATAATACCCCATTCAGTGTTTCCAGAAATAGAACAGATATTACTACATACCTTGCTCTAGTAATTAGAGACGGATGTAGTTTTGAACAGAGGCCTGTAGTTTACGGTACTAGTATGAATCACAATAATTCTGATTAAATAATTGAGTCTATTAAAGAGCAGTATTTGGCCCTGAATGCTGAGGCACTATGAGAAGCCAACTCACTGGCAAAAGTGCTGTTTGCAAATCACACCATCGGCTTTCCCCAATGTTTTGCTGCTTTTCCCGGAAGGAATACAAGCAAGATGACAACCAGCCTAAGCAAGCCTTTGAATTTAATCAGTCTTATTTTGAGTTCAAATCAGATTCCTCGAAGTATTGAAAAAAGAAACCATGTGTACAAAGGCAGCATATTTCAAATCATGGCATGGAGCCAATTAGAAGTTTACAGAAGATCCAGAGCCTCAGGGATAGACCCCACAACATAGCTACTGGAGCATTAACACTTCATGCCAGAAAAAAATGCTGAAAAGACAGCGCAGACATAAAGAAACAGTCCCAACAGCATACTGTGATATTCTTCCTCTGATATTCACATTCCAATATTGCAAGTTCACTTTTCTTAGTTTTTAATATTTGAGGTAAAAGCCACGCATCTTCCAACAGAAAGCAACACCAATGCACACAAAAATGAAAGTTATTACCTCACATGGGTGTAATTCAACAGGAAGTCAGAAAGCTTCCTTCAAGGTAGAAGTTTTGGAGCATGGACTCTAAACACAGACTGCAAGCTAAACTTTCTACTGCTGGTAAGTAGTTTTTAACCCCCACAACCTGTTCCTCAGCATTCAAGTTTAATGAAATGCAGCAGCAAACTGGAATTAAAGACACACATACTATCTAAATACGAACATGTCTTTCAGGAAAATAAGTTAGCAGATGTTTTCAGTTCTGCCTCATTCCTACTGACTCGCAGAGACCCTGCTGGTGCATGGCAGACATCTATAGCTTGGAGCCTCCTTAAAACGCTCTCTTTTCCCTCAAAGCACAAAGCAGATATTTAGATTTACAAGAAGACTCAGTGGCAATTCATGCACACTGTTAACTTTTATAAACCCTTCCAAAAATGTTTTACGTAGTTAAGAAATATTTTATTGAGGTATTTTGAACACCAAATTAACATGAACTTTAAAAAGCCTACCCGCTTTACTTCATATTCAGTTTGTTTCTGTTTTAGAAAATTGGTTGATTAAAAAAAATGAATTGAACTGGTGCAACATTTTGCACGGACAGTTATGTGCTACTGTATGGTAAATTCTACTAAATCATCCTCATTCACTGAAAACCCTCACATCCCCTTATATCTGATGTTTACAAGTATAAAATAACCCATCACGGGAAAACTGAATGCTGTGGAACAGAGTTTACAAGCTTGACTTCTAACATCACTCCCTAAACGGTTATTGCATATTTTGTAAATATTTTTTAGTCTCAAGTTACTTCAGAACAAACATCAGTTAGAGCAGCAGCTCAGCCCTAAGCCCTCTTCATCGCCCACAGGCAGCAGAACAGGCAATGACTCAGGCCTCCCCACAAGACTCTGAAATGCCTTGCTGGCTGAAGGCTGTGACACCCATCTGCTTCGGTTCCTGAGCCAGGCTGCCAGCTCTGCTGGGCTTTCAACGAGAGGGCAAACACTTGTCTGACACTTGCTGTGGACGCCTGCCTCGCTGCGGGTGGACACTGCTCCTTGCTGTCACTGTAAACAGCCTCTTTTGGATAATTTTCATAGCCCTCAGCTGCTCTCATAGTTCACTGAAACAAGACTGTAGAAGACTCTGAAAGTCATGACTTTACACTACTGCTCGAGATGTTTAAAATGGTACTGCATGTTTTTCTAAAAGAGTCAGCGTAGCCAAGCTGCAAGGGAAAACACACAACCCAGCAGCTCTTGGTGGTTATTTCCTCCCTTAAGGTCTTCACTTCTAGGACCGATGGCAAAGCATGATTCCCATTAAGAAATGTTTCTAGGTCAGAGGTTTTCTTTCATTTTTAAATGTCTACAGATTCTTTCTGAAGATATCAACATACTCTCTTACATGTGATTGTTGATTCACGTTGCCAGGTGAGACACTGATAAACACAGACCTAGCACTTACGTCATGTTATTTTACAAAACCAGACTATTACCACATTTATTATAAGTAATTCCATTCCATACTGACACAAACTGGAAACAGTAACCTGGCTATTGCTAAAAAATAAGGCCCCAACACAAACCCACTGGCTGCACTGCCGGGTGCTGCTGCATCTTGGATGGAGCAAGGCAGGAGAGGGGCTGCTCCTACCTTCGGAAGTCAGTGGCCTCACCTGTGCTGAACCTTCTTGTAACCACAGTCTCAGCTACCGCAAGGCTGTAGTTTATCACAGCCTGAACCCAGCTGGGGCTTTGGTGCAAGGCTGCAAGTTTGCTGTTGGGCAAATGCACCCTTTCCATTTGAAGTGTGTTTACAAGTAAAAAGGGCTCTCTCTAGCCTTTGTTCTGAGCTGTGTGCTCACACAGGAACCATTTTTTCCAAGGTTTATTTGGGGTTTATGAAGACCTGAACCATGCTGAGGGTAACTCAAACATGTCTGGTGGTCGCTGTTCTCAGTGGGAGCCGTAGGATTAAAGACAGACTCAAGGAGGAGCCAGGAATCAACCCCACCTCCCAGGCGCCTGCCTGCGGGGTCCTGGGGCGATAAGGGAACCCCCGACAACCACCACCGGGATGATCCTCTTCCTCCAACCCACGATGCTTCCATGGGTTCCCAGTCACCACCAGGCAGGAAGTCCCGGCGGTATTTCATCACAGCCTGAACATGGGCTGGGGCTTTGGTGCAAGGCTGAAAGTTTGCTGTTGGGCAAACGCAGCCTCTGCATTTGAAGTGTGTTGAAAAGTAAAAACCAAGGGCTATCTCTAGCTTTTTTTCTGAGCTGTGTGCTCACGCAGGAACCATCTTTTTCCAAGATTTATAAAGACCTAAACCATGCTCAAAGTAACTCAAACATGTTCGGTGGTCGCAGTTTCCAGTGGAAGCCGCAGGATTAAAGACAGACTCTGGAGGAGCCAGGGATCAACGCCACCTCTCAGGCGCCTGCCTGCGGAGCCCTGGGGTGGTATGGGACCCCCCGACCACCACCACGACCACCACCACCGCGATGCTCCTCTGCCTCCCACCCGTGACGCCTCCTTGGGTTCCCCGCCATCACCAGGCAGGAAGCCCGAGCCGCACCCAACCCCGAGACCAAGCAGAACAAAGCAGCGATCCCGCTCCTCCCCGTTCTCTCCTACCATCCGCAGACATAGCCATCTCGATGAGGGTCTCATTTGCTTTCTTCCCCAAACGGTTCATGGTGGCCGCTTTCTCTCTCCTTTTCGGAGGGGGAAGGGGGAAGGGAGGAGGGGGTTCCTCCCGGGAGCTGATGGGTGAAGAAGGGGTGAGTCAGGAGCTGGGCTGCCGCCCCATGCATGCGCACTGTCTGCAGAGGCGGAGCGTGGAGAAGGGGGGACCAGGGAAAGGAGGGGGGACCAGGGGACGTCCCCGAGCGGATACGATTATCGGGGACCGCCCGCCTCTCTTCTCCGCGGGCGAGAACCGCACCCGCTCGGGGACACTTCATTCCCTCGGGGGGGGGGGGGGAAGGTCTGTACCTTGGTAATATCTCAATTAAACCCTTTGCTTTCCTCTACGTAGGAGAAGTGCCCGAAAGCGAACTGGGAAGGCATCCAAAACGTGGATATTGATTACATCTCCAGCGTTTGAGTCGTATTTTGGAACAGCAAGCCCTTCGTACTTGGATTTCTTCGTTTAGATATAGCAAAGGAGTTGTGGGTTTTTTGTTGTTTTTTTTTATTATTATTATTATTTATGTTGTTGTTGGTTTGGTGTTGTTTTGTTTTGTTTTTCCAACCTAGGATGTCCAGACAGACTGGGGAGCAAGAGGCTGGAGAGCACGCCTGCGGAAAGAGATCTGGGCGTTCCTTTAGACAGCAAGTTGAACATGAGCCAACAGTGTGCCCTGACAACCAAGAGGGCCAACTGTGTCCTGGGGTGGGTGCATCAAGCACAGCATTGCCAGCCGGGCGAGGGAGGTGATCGTCCCACTCTGCTCCACACTGATGCAGCCCCACCTCGAGTACTGTGTGCGGTTTTGGGCGCCGCAGTATAAGAAAGGACATCAAGCTACTGGAGAGTGTCCAGAGGAGGTCGCAAAGCTGGTGAAGGGTCTAGAGAGGAAATCATATGAGGGGCAGCTGAAGTCACTTAGTCTGTTCAGCCTGGAGAAGAAGAGACTGAGGGGGGACCTCATAGCAGTTTATTGCTTCCTCGCAAGGGAAGGATGAGGAGTAGGCACTGATCTCTTCTCTCTGGTGACTAATGGTAAGATTCGAGGGAATGGTAGGAAGATGTGCCAGGGGAGGTTTAGGTTGGATGTTAGGAAAAGGTTCTTCACTCAGAGGGTGGTGGAGTACTGGAACAGCTCCCCAGGGAAATAGTCATGGCGCCAAGCCTGACAGTATTCAAGAAGCATTTGGACAATGCACTCAGACACATGGTGTAAATGTTGGGATTGTCCTATGCAGGGATAGGAGTTGGACTCAATGATCCTTCTGGGTCCCTTCCAACTCAAGTCATTCTGTGATTCTGTAATAGTTGATCTTCCAGGGCTGAAGAAGGGAAGGGAAGTGAGGTAGAGGAGTATTCACTTTGTGGGTCAGCGTTGTGATTTAGGACTGGCTGGCAACTAAGTCCCGTGCAGCTTCCAGCTCACGCCCCCTGCTGCCACTCCCCCGCCACCGTAGTGGGATAGAGAGAAGAATTCGAAGACTAAAACTCTTCTCTGCTGTCGTTGAGACCTCACCTGGAGTACAGTATTCAGTTCTGGAGTCCTCAGCACAGGGAAGATGTAGAGCTGTTGAATGCACAAAGAGGATCACAGGGCTAGATCACGTCCTATATGGGGACAGTCTGGGAGAGCTGGGCTTGTTTAGCCTGGAGAAGAGAAGGCTCAGAGGAGACCTTATGGCATCCTTCCAGTACTTAAAGGGGGCTGGGAAAGGGCCCTTTTTCATCGAGTGTAGTGATAGGATGAGAGTTAATAGTTTTAAGGTGAAAGAAGAGAGATTTATATTAGATATTAGGAAGAAATTTTTTACTGCAAGGGTGGTGAAGCACTGGCACAGGTCGCCTAGAGAAGGCGTGGATGCCCCATCCCTGGAGGTGTTCAAAACTAGGTTGGATAGGTTTTGAGCAACATTACCTAGTGGAAGTAGTGGAAGGTGTCCCTGCCCATGGCAGGGGGTTTGGAACTGGATGATCTTGGAGTTCCTTTCCAACCTAAACCATTCCAGGATTCTATGAAAACTGAGACAACTAATGAGTTAACATACATATTTTTTAATTAAAAAAGAAACCCAACAAACAAAATAATGCAAAAGAAACCAATTGCTCACCATCAACTGACCAATGCCCTGAGCAACAGCAGCCCCTGCCAACTTCCGCCCCCACCAGTTTTATTTCTGAGCATGATATCATATGGTATGGGATATCCCTTTGGTCAGTTGGGGTCAGCTGTCCCGTCTGTATCCCGTTCCAGCTTATCCTGCACCCCAGCCTGCTTGAAGAATAAATAAAGCATTCCTGTGTTATGAACACTGTTCTCATCACAAACCAAAAATATAGCTCTATACAAGCTACTATGAAGAAATTTAACTCTATCCTTGCCAATACCAGTCACTAATTCTTCTGTGCTGAGGATACATTTGCTCTTACTTTTGATCCTGCAGTGATATTAAGAACAGTACGCAGTTCTTCTGCCAACAAGGCAGGTTTAAGGTGGTGCCAGGCAGTAAAGGGTAATACTGTTCATTGTCCCAATTACAGAATGATCCTGGGTTCTTTGTAGGTAGTAGATGGAAGAGAGAAAGAAATAAGAATAAAGCTTGAGAAAAGGAAAATGAGGCATGAAAAGGTGGCAAAAGAAACATAAGATTTTCATTCCAGGTGTTGGAAAAGAAACTGGCAAAGAAACTGGCTGACTCTAGTCTAGGCTCCCTCAGGGTCTCTGAAGCAGAGGGTATCTCCCAAGACCAGAGCCCAATGGTGCTCGGGAGGACATGATGCTCCAGTTGCAGCTGCTGTCCCTTCTGGACCTAGTGCCATTTCTGTGTCCCAAACAACCTCATCTCCTCAGTCTTTCCTTCAATAATCTGAGGTAGTTTCCAACAGGCTATGTATGTATTTCAACAGTATATGTATTTCACATATTTTTTTGTTCATTAATATCAGCTCAGGCCTTCTTTCAGATTATCTTTTTGTATATTCACCTTTTACTGCTTAAGTAACCATTTTATGCACCAAAATGAAGGGGATTTTTGCTGCTTGGGGAACTGTAATACAACAGTGATTTCAAGACATAAGTTAATCAAGTAAAGTCACTCAGTGAAGGTGTTGGGATGGTGTTCCCATCTACATACAGTATTAGGCCTTTATTTGTAATGTGCTGCATTACTGCTTCAAGAATTATATTTTTAGTCAGGAGCAAGACCTAAAAATGTTTCTGGTTGCTTTCCAAAGTCTGAAATGTTGGGTTGAGTTTTAATGTTGCGATGCAGTGTGGTGGGAACAAAAAGGACAGGCACGGCACACCAAGGGATGCCATTAAACAGTTTGTACCTGCATGCAACGCAACAGTTCACAAAACTGTTTTCTAAGCCTTTAATTTCCTCACAGCATTATATATCTTGAATAAATGCTTTTATGCTCATAGAAGACACAATTAGAGCCAGTATTCAACAGGAGCCAGGAACAGCAAGAACTGCAGTGAACATTGCTGGATTTTGCCTTCTAATTACACACTCATTCTTTCCAGCTCCACCCAGTTTGTGTGGTGGCCCAGCCAACCATACCTAAAACTCTGCAAGTACCACATCTAGGATGCCAAAGATGATTTTGCAGATCTCTCTATTTGGACAGGCTTATGGTTTGTTGAGACACTGAATTTGTGTAAATTATACAGTAGCTGTGTTGGGGATGGGACAGAAGTCTGCTGTCCCAGAAGGAGCTATCTGTGGAAGGCTTTGTGCCTGTGGCAGGCACGCAGGAGGTCCAGCCTTGAGGTTTCTTGTATATTCAGAGTTTAAGCAGCCATTGTTTGACTTGGTGCTTTCACAGTATGCCTAACCGATCCAGGACCATGCTTCTGTCAAAACACGCAGACCTTTTTCCCTCCCACTCTGTATTTTCAGTGCTGCTCTGACATAAGGCAATACAGTGAGTCAAGCCAACTTGATGAACTGACTAATCTTTTGTTTTTCTGGGTTTTCAGTTCCATGTCTCACTTCAAGCAACAGGTACTGCCAAAAAAAGGAGGAAATGAAGAACCACACAATGGCAGGGCCATTTTATTCCTGAAATGTCAATCCAATAACCACGTATGCCGTAGTATCTCTGGTTTTGGTGGTCTGTAGTTCAAACACTGTTTCTAATAAAGTGTATACATAAACCAAAAAATAATAGAAATACCTAGAGCACTGTGGGTGTAGGCAGCAAGCAGCACTAAAAATTACTAGCAGTGATTCTACTTAGAATGTCCAGCAGGAAATCATAATCCTTTCTTTGTACTAAAGGAGAGCACATAGTTTTGTAGCCCTTATAAAGTGTTGATTTCCATTGGTGGGATTTTTCAAAAGCATGAAACTGATTTACAGGCCTTAATATTTAAAAAAAAATATTTAAACACAGAAAATTGGTGGGGTTGAGGGGTCAGATTGCAAAGATGTCTCTGTGCCTGTCATTGTCTCAGGTAGGTACCCCAAGGCCTGTTCAACTCATAACTTAAACCCAAAGTTTTGAAAGTCTTGTTGGAGGACTGTCTAAACCTTTTGACACTAAAGCATCTTTTGAAGATATGACCCTGAGTCTTAAATCCTGTGAAAAATGGAGCTTTTGTGTCTATCAGTTAAATGCTCTGGAAGTATTTATTCTGTACTATCTCTCCTATGGGAAATAATCTAATATACTGCTTAGGAACTTACCTATAAGTTGTTCAAATAATGTATGCTTTCAGGATTCCCTCTGCCATGCATGGCATATATCCATGTCACAGTCTCAGAAGGTGCAACAATTTTCTGCTACTATGTATATTGCACAAAGTCCTTTTGGTTAAAAAATAGATATATATATTCAGACTTTTAGTAAGTTTTCAAATCAGACTGTGAGCACAAGTTAGAAATAACAAATCATGGGTTTGAAACAGACACAGGAGCAAACGGGAAGCAGTGTATCTCCTTTGCAGCCCCTTCAGCCTGTTTTTTCTCCTCTGATGGCTCGACAACCCCATTGACGATTGCTTTGCTGTGAGGTTTTGGCACACACAGGCTGCATCCCGTAAGTGAATGTTGCTGACTTCCACATCTTCAGGAGTGTGCTTTTGTGAACTAGTTCAAGGCCATAGAGGCTGTCTAGTTGAACAACTAACGTATTTCTTTCCCCATATTTGAATTAGCCCTTTAGAATATAAGTAGTAGTGTCATTTGGAAAGAAATTAATCTTTTAGAGACCAGTGGGGTCAGGTACTAAACAGGCTTAGAAAGGTAAAGTGAGGCTCAGGTGGAAGCTAGATGCCCAGATGCAACATTACAATTACTGTGAGTTTAGGAGGTTCGGCCTCTCCTGCTTTAAGGCTGTGGGGCCAGCCTAGAGGCAGGGAAGGGTGTGGGGAGGGAACAAGCAAGTAGGCATGAGACAGGGATGATGGAGGATCTACTGCATGCTCTCCTGAGAAGGTTGCCAAGGAAAGGAATGTTATAGCCACTGGCCCAACTCAGTCTGTCTAGAGACTTTTGTGGGATCTCCAAACTGCATTTTCCTCAGGCACTGTTTGACATCTGACTCTTCCTCTCCCACTCTACACGGTTCTAAGGCTAAACCCAGCTGCTTGAATACCACTCTAGGGTCAGGCACTCGAGAAAGGCTTGCTGATGGCACCGGCATTTGAATTTGTATATCAAGACAGTTGAATCTTTGTGAGTGCTGCCCCACAGCCCAAAGGAAATGAAAAGAGTGTTGTGAAGGGTTGCGGTGCAAGGTGGCAGAATGCAAACACTTCTCAAAGGAAGCAGAAAGTTTTACATAGTATGCAAAAGTTCATCATTGCTCACTGCATTTTTTTCCTACTTTGTCACTTTCCAATTAGTCAGCTGTTTGCAGAAAGTGGTGCGGGTGATAGTAACACCTATTATGTCTAAACAAACATATGACTTTACAGACTATAATCCACCTTTTCCTTGGCCAGAATTACTACACATTTACAATAGTAGAACTAAAATCAACTGTGCGGTTTGCACTCTCCCCAGGGCAAGGAAACTGCAAGGGTGTGGTCCCAGCTAAGCCCAGCCATGTCCCAGCTGTGCTGGCTTCTGGAGGAAGAAAGCCTGAGATGGGGACACCAGCTCTGTGCCCTTTGCATGAAAAACAGTGGTTTTGAGTGAGCTGCTAGAGATCAAAGTATTCTTAACAGAAGCCTGTATCCTATTTCAAGAACAGTCAGACATTTTAGTTCTGTAATCTTGCAGTTACACTCCCATAACTGGATTGCTGAGTTTACAGCTGTCATCAAAGCCATCTTTAAAAAAATAAACCAAAGAAACCACAAAAAAAGACAACAAGAAAAAATTACTTTGATGTGTTTTGGGGAGTAGAGAGAATTCATCCCTTTACTGTTGGTAGAGACATTCTTAAGGATACTTGAATATGTACAAAATCTATTCACTAACAATGAGGCACGATTCTTCACTCTCATCCTGTCTCCATGGATATAGTTCCATTGATTTTGCTCAACTGCTCCTAAACAGCATGAGTGAAGATCAGTATTTAATTCTGATGGGTTGTGCACTGATAGGTATGCTCATATAAAAGATTATTGAATATGGAAGGGTTGGAATAAAGCTGCTTCATCAGTTCTGGCACTTAAATGACAATGTTAGAAGTTCCATCATCATAGTAAATTCCTGTGTGCTTCTAGGGAAATCATCCATTTTCTCTCTTGTCCATTTATAGAGAATTTAGTTTGTCATGTTTTAGTGCCCTCTGGTGGTCGTAGTGTTTTCTCCTGTGAAACCAGATAACGCTGACACCTCATGCTTCATTTTTTACCTCTGTCTGTTGAGTAGCCCAGAGTGATAAACAGATAAAATAAAGAAGAATTATATTTTTTTTTTAAACACAGAGGACTGTGGAGTGAGTAAATGAGGTTGATGTTTAAAAGCCAGAGCACTGAAACAATGTGGGGAACTCAGTATCCCTAACAAAAATATTAACAAAATCAGTTCAGTTCAGTGTGCATTAATTGACTTAGCCAGTAAAGAAGAATTGAATGATAAAGATACCATAAAAGTACAAGAGACCAAAAAACTGCAGTAATGAGATACACGCAATTAATATCCTGCTATCACAAATAAATTCGTTAACCATGATTTTTGTACACAGCTTTTAATGTCTTATGCATCTCTCACCTGCACATTTTTAACTGTACTTGATTACATATTTTATTACAAAGTGTATAAAAAATATTTCAAGAGATTAACAACTTTGTCAAAAATTCTAGAAAAATATAAGCCCTTCAGTATGCATATTAATAAGACAAGGTATTCAGGCAGAAGTTATTTAGCTGGCAGGCTGGTAACCATAATAGAAATAATGGTACAAGTTATTGTCTAATCCTATGGGCAGTATTGAATGACTGTATTTTCCTCTGCTGTTTATAATGTTCTCCATAACAATAGTTATAGTGTGAGGTTTAAGAAAATGTTTCACATTCGCTGTTATGAGTTATTGTTAAATTCTGCATATTTGATAGACTTACACTTAGTTTTCAACGCTTCCATTCATTGCAGTCCACATATACAGCACCCCTATAAAGAACTTGAATAAAGGAAGCATCTTTCCATGTTGGCATCTCTAATATTAAAGGATCAAGCTACAGCATCTCTTTTCAGCTCATCTCCTAGGGTAGGCTTTGCAGGTTAGCTCCAGCACCATTCACAAGCTTGTGCAGCTTTCTATTTTGCCCTTCTTTGCTGGCAGTCCCATTCTTCTCCTTCCATGAAAAGCAGAGGGAAGAGGCTGCAAAGGCCTCTTATCTTATGGAGTTGTCTAGGTATAGGTTGCAGGTAACACTTCTAAGCAAAAATGAGTAAAAATGGATGGACTAGGAAAGAAAACAATATGCAGTTTCCTATGGAAACAAAAGAATCAGAGAGGAAAAAAAAGTTTAAAAATAGCATTTATAGGAGCAAACAAGATGGAAAGGGCCAGCTCTTTGCAGTCAACTCTCTATGGTGCTCAACCCTCCACGAGACATCTCTACATGGCCAGGTCTTTGTGGGGACAACTCTACATGGGGAGCACTGTATGCCTGGCAAGAGCCCCTGACAATGTTCAAGGGATTGCAGAGCTCGGCATGCACAGGGGAAGGAGGACCAGCGGCATTTCCCAGATCACCCGCTGTCACATGATCAGGGCTCCTTGAGTAGAGTTATCCCTGTGGAGAGTCGGCCATGTAGAAGTGTCCCATGGAGAGGTGGCTGCACAGCATTGGCCACAGAGAGTTAGCTGTGGAGCGTTGTCCTAGAGCCTAAGCAAGATGGGGGTGTGTCAGGCTGTCTGCCTTAGGGAAAGCTGTGTGATGGTCATAACCAGAACGGAAGGTGACTAAGGTGTTTCTGCCATAACCAACCCTACCCAAACACTCACAGGTTTTCCCAGATTCTTGGGACTGTGCACTGGCTGATACTATCTCAAAACTCAGCTAAATGCTTCAAGGTGCTGTTGTCAGGAGATGTGGATGTCAGCACTGACCTGTACCCTGGTGGATGTAGTAACACTAATTTATGCTGCAGAGGTAAATTAATTAAGGATGACATCAGCCTTGATCCAGTACTACTTGATACAGTCTTGTTTTTAATTGTAATAAAACTGATAAGTGACATGATAGCTTTTGGTTGTTGCAGCCCTTCAGTTTCCTACTCATTTCATGGGTTTTCCACACAATTGTATGAGATAATAGTGATCGTATGTTTTCCAGCCTTTTCCCAGTCTCTCGCCCTAGCTGATCCCTACCCCAGATCCTGTCTGAAAGATGTAGTGCTTATCTCTCCACCCAGGGGAGCCCTTGTGCAAAATTGTCAGGGCTGCCCCAGCTGGCCTGTCCATCCTGGGCACAGGCTGGGCATACAGATTAGTCCTGAGAGCTCTGCGAACATGATAAGCATCCAGGAGCAGCAGGAGCTGTCAAACACACAGGCACCCTCAGCCACATCAAACAGAATTGGAAGAATCAGGAGAAAAGTAAAGTGACAAATTTAAGCAGAAAAGATGTATCTAAAAATCAGTACTTTAAAAGCAAGATAAGAAGTATGAATAGTAGGATGAAATCAATATAATTTAATAATTTATATGCCCATTCTATACAGCAAAAAGCAGAGCCTGTGAGGAACAGAGTGAGAATGAATTGAAGCAACAAATAAGAAAAATCTAATATCAAACTAAAACATTCATTTCCTAGATATTATATGTAAAATTTCAGGGGAATAGGTAAAAGCCCTCAAAATGCAAGGTGCTACTTTGTTTCATCCGGTTTCAAAAAGGACTACCAGTGTCAACAATATTATATTTTTTTTTTGCTATTTAGCTCTGACTTCAAGTAGGAAAGCCAAAGTGTGACACAAATAGACTAGCACATAATTCTGTAATTTCTATATAGCAAATCTGCCATTTGAACACTTTTTTCAGTGGTTGCCTCTCAGCATGTTAATTTTCCTTTTCTGTCAAACCACTGAATTCGCAAGAGGAACTATGCCATCTCTAATAAAAGTCAAATCTCTTTTCTTGAGATTGTTGCTATTGCCTGTAATATAGTTCTTCTTATGAATTGCAAATTGTATTGTTTATCAGAAGACAAACTAGTTGTGCCTTCTAACTATGTCCTTTTGGACATCCATTCAAGTGCATAATATATGAGGAAGACTCTCGTTTGGTATTTCTTGTTTCCCCTATTTTAAAAGTTTTACTGGTTTGCATTTCAGTTCAACTGTGAAAAGAGTTATGAAGATACCATGGTAATTACTTATCCAGTAATTACTAATTGGATTATTTCTGGAATACTTAAGTGTTATTGTATTTATTGTGAAGATTTTTCCTAATTGTTGAATTCATTACTTCTCCTATGAATGAGCATATGATATTTGGTTTTGGATGATTCCCTTTCAGTTAAATCTTCAGGTTAGTCAGTCTGCTGAGATAGCTGGTATTTCTGTACTTGAAATGGGCTTATCTTTATCAAACATAAAGACAAACAAGCACACATTTATTGATAGCCCTCTGTATTGTAAAGCGGAGAAAGTGATAATTGCGTGCTCTGGTTCATAAACTCTGGTACTGCAAATATTTATTAGTAGATCTGTTTTTCAAGAATTCCCATTGTTGGTTTTTTTTTTTCAGAAGACAGACCTTTCAGTCTAGAATAACCTTTCCTTTTCTTGGATCGAAGTTAGTCCTCAGCTTTCTCAGTTTTCCAGTACACTCATACTCAGCTTCTCAGATGCATAGTTTGTGCTTCACAATTTTAAGTTGTGCCTGAATCGAGAACTGAGCTGCTATAAATCACATGGCACTTTGTGGCCTGGCTTTTAGAACCAGTCAATTGCACATAGATTCAGTAATCCTAATATTTTCCTTCATGCCCTTCCACAAGTAACTGAAGAAGCTGCACTGTCAGAATACACAAGTGTAGGGGTCTGACTGGATCACCTCATACTCTGCCCCGTCCATTCTAATGTGCATTGTGGGAGTGAATGTGACTTTACATAGGTAATGTTGGCTTTTTCTAATCCATCCTGCATTAATTACAATAAATGATGCTTTCATATTTCAGGTCAAAGCACAAAATTTGTTAAAAACATTGACTGATTGAATATACTATGAATATCAAGGTCATTTACTCTTTGATTTCCAAGTAATCTGTGGAAATAGAGGCCAAGCCTCTTGCAGTGTGTGTAAATACAACAGTTCTTAGTCCATTTTTGCCTGATGTTCTCCTAACGCTTGTCTGATTCAAGTTAATGGAACAGGCTTTAGTTAATCTCTCCATTAAAATTATTGAGGAAAAGTTTCATAAAAATTGACCTTTTAGTAATATGTCCATGGCTTCTGATGTGATTTAATTTTCCTGGGTCTGACGTATTGAGAGTTAAAATAGAATGACATTTTTTGAAACTGTCTGTAATTGCTGCCCTGATCAATCATTAGCTAACGTGGCACCATCTGTATCTGCTCAAGTTGCCTTGGCTTGCTTCAGCTTTTTTCTCCATTTCCTTTGTACTTTCACAAGGTAATGAAGTTATTAAGCTTGATCCCTCCCTTTCTGTTTGTAAAATTGATATCTTCTGCACACATTTCCTGTCATACTCAAATGAAAGCTGAAACAGGCTGAGCATTTCTCTTTTCCTTGCACTTACAAGCGTCCATTCTATTTTTAAATATTTCTGACTGTCTCATTATGGCTTATTATCTTCATACCACAGCCCTTAAGAAATGTTAAGGGTCTAAGAGTCTACCATTGTTTGTTTATCCACATGACCCAGAACTCATGTTTTAAATCTCATATTCATCTTCTATTATGGTGCTTTTTAACCAGATATCTGATAATCTTTGTTCTGTATTCATTTTCAAGATCATGCTTTACTGCCAGATTGGGGCACCTATTCTCTAATTCAGCACAATTGCACATGTTGTCAGGGTCGGCAGCAGTTGCAGCACTTGCTTCAACAACCTTTCTTTACACTGATCTTTTTAATGGTGTTATCATACACTGGAGAACTGATTATTAGTGTTCTTTTACTATGTTACATCTTACCAAATCATACAAGAGAGCTTTCTTCTCCACAGACCAGAAACTTTTATATAATCCTTTCCTGAAATATAGTCAGCTTCCTACGCTGCGTCATGACCCCTTTTACATTTTGAGAAACCTGTTTCATGTCTCCTGTGAGATTTCACTAATATCTTGTTGGTGGTGGTGTCATTCTTTATTATTTTATAGTAGAGGACATGGAATGATGTGATTTCTTCTGTTGGTTTTCTCTCACGAGAAAATCTGAAACACAATTACATTGCCCACTGTGATTATGTGGTGCAATGAGTGCAATCACCATGACTCCATAAGAATCTAGATTTGAAACTTTCCCTATGTGGATTCCTAACACTGACCTTTTCACCACTGATTTTAATTCAGATAAAAAACAGGCCCAGACTGTGATGGAATAAGTACTTTCATCGACTGCTCTTTCAGAACAGTTCCAATTGTCACTACTTATCGTTATTTTTCATCGAAACAGTCTGGTAATTGTCTATCAACTCAAGTCTCAATGATAAAATTATTAACAACAGGAACATTGCTCCATGGTTTTACACTAAACATCTCAGAAGTTGCTTAGGTAGCAGATCAGGGGTATGGCAGGAAATAGGGTACTGTGTGAGTTGTATGAGAAATGCACCAGAGACTTGCCTTAGTTTTGTTACACCTGTTGTGAACTTGGCAAAGTGAGCTTGGCTTCATGCAACAAAGAATTTTCAGTGATAGGTTTCAAGCTATTATCAATTTTCCAGTGAAATCAGTTGGTTCAGCAGGGCGTAGACATATCTGAGCCAAATTCAAACAAATGGCTTGGCTGGAGCCCTGTTTTGTTGCTTCAAAATGCAAAGTAACCAGCAAGAGTCGCAAAGAGGCAGGCGATTCACAGTTGCCTTAGTGCTATGGTCCATAATAGCATTGTTTTTAACTCCTGCCAGGACTTTAGCTTAGATTTTCTCTCCTACCTAAGTTTCTACCTTTATCTCTCCCACCTTGTAGCTATTTAGGTTATCCTAAAACCTGAACTACTTCACATACAAATTAATGGCTCCCGAGTATAAAACCCTAATCTATTCTGCTAATTCTTATTGTATTTTTCACTCTTGTAAATTCAAAAGGGACTGCTTAGATATGGCTTAGTCAGCCTTGTCCTTTTGGAGCTTTACCTCCAGACCATCTTCCAGTTGTTCTGCTGTGTTATGGACATGACTAGAAGTAAGGCACTTTTCTGAGTGCAAGTGGCGTATTTAGGTAACTCCCAGTACAGAGCCTGAATGAGACTTCGATATCAGAGTAAACAAGGTGGTGATTCTTGTATGTGGCAAGTAGACTTGATAGCAAGGGATCATTAGGCATATTCATGTAAAATACAGATTTAGATGTTGAAAGAGTAGTTGGGAGAAGAAAAAGTAGCCAGTAAGACAAAACACAGAGCAAGATATATGTGCAAACATCTTGTTCTGAATTTTCATCTAAGCCTCATCTAATCAATTTCATTTTCTGGAAGTTAACTACATGTTTTCAGACAGTGTTTCTCTCTAGAAGTGATAGTATGGGGCATTGGTATGCAGAAAGACCATTGCTCACATATATCCCTATGGAGGCAAAGGTCATCCTCAAGTTGGTGGAATGCTGTAATAGGAAAATGTGAAAAATGTGAAAAAGGGTCTCACCTACATGGAGGAGCGGGCAGGACAGGTGACCTACAGCATAAAACTGAAGAATCATGAAATTTAAGCTCTCTTCTCTGGCTTCTAATATGAACATCTGTCTGTTTGCCTCGATCTCAAATCTGTGCATTACTGAATCCAGTTCCTGAGTCCACCTCCCTCCTACCCCTGAATCCAGCCTGGGACCTTTCCCCCACGTCTGCTCTGCAGTATCTGTGGTGTCATAGTCCTGGGGTGTGCAATTCCTTATATTTGTATATATTTTATCATTTTCTTATTAATAATATTTTATTTATTATATTGTTTAATTAAAGCTGTTCTAGTTTTAGTTTATAGCCCACAGGTCTCTTTCTCTCATTTCTCCTTTCCCTGGGGACTGTTGGGGAGTGGGAATTGGGATTACGCACAACTGCTCTTGTTTACCTGCCAATCAGGCTGGGCCAAGGCTAACACTTGACACAGCTATAGACAGTTAATTTCTGAAAAGTAGGAATCCAAATTCAAGTTATATACAAGCCTTTAATAATTCTATGATACTTGAAGAGAAATAGGTTTTATCATCTATTAACAAAAAGTCCATTTGCAAAATCAGAAGACCTAGCCTGACATACAGTTTGCAATTCCCCACACATAAACCTTGCTTTCCAAAGGAAGAACACATTAAATATTTCACAATGTTCTAAACAATTTCCTCAGACTGCTGTAATTGTGTAGGAAGTATAGTATATGCTATGAATAGCAGAAGTACTTCCTAATACAAGAATCTGTTGAGTCTCCGTTAAGCTCGACAAATTCAACCTGGACAAGTGTAATACTGTGAATCAATCCAGAAGGTACTCTTTTTTAATGGAGGCTTTGTGGTTTAAAATTGTTTTCCTTAATATTTCAGAGTGAAAACATTTTCCTCTCTGTATGTAAAAGACACAGCCAAGTTCTCCCCCTCTACTATTTTTCACACTTCACAGCTCTTGTTTTGTTCTTTTCCTGTTAGAGTCTGACAGTTCTACACAGAGCAAAAATTATGTGTAATCTGAATAATAATCCATGTAGGTTTACTGCCCCATCTTAGACAATTTTTTTATGTCAGTGATTCCCAACCAAACCTTTTTTTCCCCACCAAGGATTCCTCTGGTATGTAATTAAACTTCCCAGAGCCTTTGCGTTCTCTACCTCTGTTCTCTCTTTGTGTCTCTCTGGTGCTACCCAACTCTTCTTAGCCACCTCCAGACCTCTTCCCTTTCCATCCAGTTCTGATATCCCTCTTTCATACAATCATAGAATGGTTTGGTTTAGAAGGGAACTCCAAGATCATGCAGTTCCAACCCCCCTGCCATGGGCAGGGACACCTTCCACTGGATCAGGTTGCTCAAAGCTTCATCCAGCCTGGTCTTGAACACCTCCAGGGATGGGACATCGACAACTTCTCTGGGCAACCTGTTCCAATGCCTTATCACCCTCACAGTAAAAAATGTCTTCCTAATATCTAATCTATCTCCCCTCTTTCATCTTAAAACCATTATCCCTCGTTCTATCACTGCACTCCTTTCTTCCATTCCTCCCGTAATCAGTCTTCCCTCTTACTCTCAGGTTCATTTATTATTCTCTTCCCAGCTAGCTCAGAATAACTTTTCTTCTCAGAGTTTCCCTTAAGAAGGAAATGAGGGTATGGCAACAGTACAGGATTTTTGCTGCTTCCATGACCGGCCTTCTGCTTTTCCTGCACAGCCACATATTCTCCCTTTCCCTTCCTAGCAAAACTAGATTTCCTGCTGTCTGAAACAGAGCTGATTCAGGGGATAGGTGCTGTCACAGTAGTCTCCTGGTGTCTTGCAGCTACCCTTGGGGAGCAGCAGGTATTTCATGTCACCTTTGAATGCATCCCTGTCTCTTTTTCTGAAAGTATTTGACATTTTACATTCGAATGTATAAAATATTTCAGCATCGAACTACGGTGGACTGTTGCTGTTACTGACGTCCTTTGTTCCTGGTGCAGTCCCTTTAGAAATGTTACAGTATCATTCACAGTGAAAAAATATTTTTCTATTTGAATCTAATGATGGTGTAATTCAGTGGACCTAATCCTAAAATGTTTAGTTTCTCCATTTACAGACAAAATTTTCTCTAAAGTTAATGGCTTGAGATTTTTGTTACTGTTATAGTGTCATAGAAAAAGAGAAAAAGCCTGTCAGAAGCATTCATTTTCAGATAGCAATGTATCTCTTTCTTAGACGAGGACAATCAACCAGAAAACAAATATAACTGAGAAGATCTTTAGGCATTACAGGCATTACACAGTGAATAGAAATGCTTTCATATAAGGGTTTGATATGACACATTAGAAATCATTTTCATTTCTTTTAAATTAGCATCTCGCATCCCCAGAGGCTTTGTCTTGGGTTTAAAGAGCACAGAGAAGAATATTGTCCCCTGAAAATGCTATCCTGTGTAATTTCTTTCTTCTTTGCTTGCAATCAATCATTCTTTCAGTGAGGCTGATCTTGCATGCTGCTCCTTGGTTGCAGGATATTTCTTGCAGTATGATACCCATGGCTGTAGCTCACCATAATATAATCATCCAGTTTGCTAGGTTTAATCATCTGTGGCTAGGTTCTCGAACTTGGTATTTTGATTTGGATTAATGTGAGGAAGTGTATTCTTCTTTCCTTCATTGTTAAACACTTTACAAGAATTTTCAAGAAGTGTCGTGCCCTGTCTCTGGCTTTCACAGTGTATGACAATGTGTAAGGAATGGAATTGTGCAGCGGTACTTCACAGAGCTCCCTTGAATTGCTCCTCCTGTAAGCAGACTAGTTAGGAAAACATGCAAAGCTCTCATCTGGGGAACACCCTGCAATAATTTTTTCTGTCTATTTTAACTATCTTTTCCAGATTAATAGTCACTGTCTTTTTTGTGGTCTCAGATTTGGAACAACAGACATATCATTCAAACTGACAGTCCAACATTGATGTTTGATAACTAATGTTAATAATTGTAAATTGATGGTTTTAGTAAGAAGTTTACTATTATTGAGACTCTTTTTGTTCTAGAAAAAGAATTTCTTTTGTTCTGGCCAAAACAAGAGAAAATTAGCACAAGATAATTGTGTAGGTCAATGACAAGGATAATAACCTGGTGGTGAAGAAATACCAGATCATCAGAAATGGTGAGTTTGTGACTGCTTGTGAATATCTCCTGCCCCATGGTATTTCTTGCTATTAGAAGTGTTCTGTTCTATAGACTTGTTGATGACAGTGTCAAGGTTAAGAAAACTGACTGTAATCCACCAGTTTAGGCATTCATCTGACATATTGGAAAACCAACTGTATGTTCCAGCCCCACAGGCATAAATCTTTCTGTTAGAAAGGCAGGAGTGAATTATGGATGACTCAAACACAGTACAGAAAATTACATTAGCATATGTAACTCAGAGAGGATTAAGTATAATTACAGTAGCTGTGCACAGTAAAGTATAGATGGCTGGAAAACAGTGAGACAAATGCTATTCCTGCTGAGTAACCTTGGTATGCTTGGAGAATCAGAGTACAGGCTTTCTTTGGTTTGTATAATCTGAATATTTGCCTGGCACACTTTTTTGCCGAGGCCCAGTGTGTAGCACAGATGTGGAGTTAATGATCAATTCATATTAAGCTTTGGATGAACTCTAAGATTAGACAATTCAGATCTGATGTGCTCAAAAATGCTGAATAAAAAGCCCTTTGCTTCCTTCACATGGTAATTTTTCAAACTCTCAGCTCTCAGTAGTTACAGCTTGGAATTGTAGGGATGATCAACCAGGTCACCACAACCAGATTGCTGTGGGCAGTAGAAAATAAATTCATGAGGCTAGGTAATTTTTGGCTAGCTTGAAACCACAGTAGAGAGATCTCAATCCAGTTCTTAGTCTAGAATATTTATAGCTGCTGCCCATCAGCAGACACTTCCTTTGTAATTGAAACACCTCAGACTTTTTTGGTGCACTTTTTACGGACGTATTTTAAGTTCTTTTAAAACATCTTCAGCTTTTAATAAAAGGTTCAATGAAGCTGATTTCAACCATCTTTGAGTTCATTATATCCCTCTGCTAGCTGTTATTTCTGGGTGTTGCAGGAATATTCACCACCCCTTTCTTTGGAGAGTGAAAGCCATTTTGACAGCAGCAATACAACTTCTGACTACTGATCTAAAATGAGGGACTTACGGCTTATAGCAATTAGCAAATGATGCTGGTGATGTAATCAGGAAAACTTGATGCACACCACATTTCCTAAAAGTTTTTATCAGTATATTAGAGGAAATTGGTATCTTTGTGCATAGTTCTATAAATGCTCTAGTGTCTGGATGATTTCATTAAACTTATGGTCTTCCCTCTCTCCGCTTTCCTAGGCTCTCTCTGTTTTTCCCATAACCACTCAGAAAAAATAATTCCAGTCTTGTCAGTGCTTAACCTTGTGTTTTGTTACTTCTTAGCTAGACTTGTCTTTTGTATTTTAATACCAAGAATAGCTCTTAAACTACATGACTACATGACTCTAATTCACCCGGTGTTTGCATTTGCCAGAGCATTTCTATTGTTTCAGCATCCTGCTTATACAAGAATGTTTCATGGTTTCTTTATATTTGTGCTGGAAGAGTTATTTAATGAGGTTTAAAAAGATAGACATCTTCCTCTCCCATCTTTCCTTCTCTTCCCACCTCAAAGTCACTGTAATACATTAATGAAGCAATTCTGTGAATATCAAGCATAGAAGCTGTAGGGTTCAGCCCTAGTACTTCCTTCCTGCAGTAATCCAGCTCTGTATAATAATCTTGCTGAAATTTATCACTTGGGAAGCGAGAGCCTCATATGCTGTAGGGCTCCAGGTTCTATCACAGCCCTAGTCAGACTCCTTTGTGTATGCAGTTCATATAGTTACCATTCATTCTATAAATTAATCTGCTATATTCTTTTAACAATGGAAACTAAATGCATCATGTTAAAATCAAATCAATGTCGTCCATATCAGTCACCAGGGGTCTCTTGATCTCTTTCTATCAAGGGTTTTGTTATTCAGACATTCCTCACAAGCTGTCAAATGGTCCAACTCAATAACAACTAATAAAGCAAGCACCCCTTAAAAATTTCCCCAGGGAATCTTTTTAAATTGAACAGGGAGTAATAAATCTTGTAGTGTCAATAATGGTGAAAACGTTAATTTGGTCGACTCTCCTAGATGCCTCCTCAAGTGAAATTTCAAATGCTATTCTGGGAAGATGGCTGCTACTTGAATTCACTCTGTTGCTCTTTGCCTGCAGCACCAGTTTCAGATCTGTGGCAGGGGCTATCTGAGATGGGCTGTGTAACAAAAGAGCATTCTGGTGATCTGGTTGCTTTCTCAACCTTTTAGAGCTCATCTACTGAATTTAGTGATACCCTTAAATGAAAGTTAGATGAAAGGGATGAATGTGTTGATAAGACTGTATAACTAATATAGTCCCTAGCATTTGGCAGAAATGTGTCCATCTGCTAAGCATAGCACAAGTCTGATTTACTATACCACACAAAAGCTGGTTTAACACTCATATCAATAACATCATTTTATTTATTATACAAACCGAGTAGAGAAGGGGTTTTATGGTGTAAATTTATTCTATTAAGGGCATTTCTGTGAATATATTGTACTAGATGTTCTTTTCATCTTTTTTAGCACGTTTTTTTTCCACAGATGTCATTTTTGGGCATTAGACATTTTTTTTTTCTCCTGCTGTTGTGAAAGGAGAACTGCAAGTACTGACATTAAACATTTTGGGAAATTTGTTCTGTTCTTTTTATAATAAGTGAAAGCATTCCTGCCAGAACTCAAATCTTCCAAATTTCTATTTTATTGTGTTATTTCTAAGGTACTTGATGTCATCTTAAGGAAACTAATTAAAGGATTATTTCCAAAGTTGCATAACTGCATAATTACTTGCCATAATTACCATGCTTTTATTTTTTCGTATTTTTTTAAAAAAAATATGTCTGCAGTGAAAACAAAATGGCAGCTTTAAGCATGAATACTAAAATGTGTACTTTCAATACAAATTTGTGCCATGAGATAACAATTGGCAGAGATTTCTGATTATGAGTGTTGATTTCTGGGCTTTGGTTGGGCACCAGAGCAGCCCGGTGATGGTGCAGTTAAGGACCTATATGGCTGCTTTAAGGTTCTTGTTCATATTTTTAAAATATTCTTTCCATTCTGTTAAATTTAGCAATTTTTCCTTTTCTTAGCTCCTTAATCCACTTCAGAGTTTGTTTAAGCTCTTTGTGGATGGTGTAGTAAAATGTTTAATTTGCACACTAGGCAGGCAAGGAGACCAAGTAGTCTTTATCCATCAGCTTTAATAATGAAGAACCATCCCCGCACTTACTGCAACGCAGACCTGCTCTCCACGTTGCGTGGGAGCCCAGCTCCCCTGCCTTGTCCAGATTAGTGCAATCCCTTTGCTTTCCCTTTATAAATACAGAAAAGAAGAGAAACCTGACAGTTGGGAGGAATGTTGAAGCCTGAGGACTCAGAAAACACATGTCAAACTTGCCAGGGCTCGGAGGGCACCATCACCACCTGCCTATTCTCACCTGCCCATGGCCCTCCCATCAAGATGAACTCGGGTGATGCCCCAGCCTAGACTCTGCCCATCCGCATGGAGGTGCCTATGGTTGGGTCTGCCCCAGGAACCCCCAGCTGCCCTGCTCCTGACTGGGGCAGTGGGACTGGGCTTGCTTCCAGGCCTTCCAGATCATACGGGGTCCGTGTCATGGTTACTGAGTGTAGTTATGCATGATGGCCTGAAGTTGCACTAGGGGAGGTTTAGATTGGATGTTAGGAAAAATGTCTTTACTGGAAGATTGTCCAAGCATTGGAACAGGCTGCCAAGGGAAGTGGTGGAGTCACCATGCTTGGAGTTATTTAAAAAACATGTAGATGTGGTGCTTCAGGACATGGTTTGGTAGGTGCAATGGTGTGTTGATGGTGGGACGTGATGATCTTAGAGGTGTTTTCCAACCTTAAAGATTCTATGATTCTGTAAAGCAGGCATTACTTAAAATCCTCTCCTGGCAGGCAGGAAACTCAAGCAAGAAACACTGTGCATGTGCGTGAGCATGGGCAGGGCTGGATGCTAACCAGGGTCTCTGAAGATCACGCCTTAGCGTGGGGCACCTGCTGCTATGCACACAGTGCCAGGCAGACTGGCTCGGTGAGTGACTCTGAAATCACAGAACATGCACAAGCATATGAAATTGCGCATCTATAAAGTGTAAAAATACGCATATTTCAAAATGCACATAGAAAAAACCCCTGCTTTTACGGTAGGTAAAGCTTAAAGAGAGTGACTCCGGCTTTTGTTCCAGTTGGGTTTTGCCGCCGAGCCGCCGCGGGGCCGGCAGGGGGCGCTCTCAGTCCGCGGCCCGAGCGGCGCCGCCTCGCTTTGCGGGTGGGTCGGGGTCGGCACTGGCCTCACGCCTCACCTGGCAGGCGGCGGGGTGGAGGGCACCCTTAAGATTCGTTTATAACGAAGTGCACATCAGGTTCACGGTTAGCATCGTAAAACTAAACACTGGTCCCGTACGGGGACCAGTGCTGTTTGATACTTTTATTGATGATATAAACACTGGAATCGAGTGCACCCTCAGCAAGTTTGCGGATGATACCGAACTGAGTGGGGCAGTTGTCACATCAGAAGGATGGGATGTCATCCAGAGGGACCTGGACAAGCTGGAGAAGTGGGCCTGTGTGAACCTCAAGGCCAAGTGCAAGGTCCTACACCTGCATCAGGGCAAGCTGTGGTTTCAATACAGGATGGGGCGCGATGTGATTGAGAGCAGCCCTGAGGAGAAGGACTTGGGGCGCTGGCTGATGACAAGTTCGACCTGAGCTGGCAATGCGTGCTCGCAGCCCAGAAGGCCAACTGTGTCCTGGGTTGCATCAAAAGGAGCATGGGCAGCAGGGTGAGGAAGAGGATTTTCCCTCTCTTCTCTGCTCTCGTGAGACCCTGCCTTGAGTACTGTGTCCAATTCTGGAATCCTCAACATGAGAAGGATATGGGACTATTGGAAAAGGTCCAGAGGAGGGCTATGATCTTGATCAGAGGACTGAAGCCCCTCTGCTATGTGGACCAGCTGAGTGAGTTGGGCTTTTTCAGCTTGGGGAAAAGAAGGCTCTAGGGAGGCATTACCTGAAGGGGCTACGGGAAAGCTGAGGAGGGGCTTTTTACAAGGGCTTGTAGTGATAGGATGAGGGGGAATGGCTTTAAATTGGAAAGGGGAAGATTTAGATTAGACATTAGGAAGAAATTCTTCATAATGAGGGTGATGGGACACTGGAACAGGTTGCCCAGGGAAGCTGTGGATGCCCCCTCCTTGGAAGTGTTCAAGGCCAGATTGGGTGGGGTCTTGAGCAGCATGGTCTACTGGGAGGTGTCCAAGGCTAGAACTGGATGATCTTTAAGGTTCCTTCCAACCCAAACCACTCTGTGATTCTGTGATACTATGATTATATAATTCTATGATTCTGTGATTTTGTTTTAAAATATTTTAGAGGCCCAAAGTGGCTTAAGGATGAGAAATAATTCCAATTCCAGTAGAAACCCCTCTAATCTTGCCACATTTCTCAAACTGAGAAGGAAAATGTTTAGAAAGAGTGAATGCTGACTGTCATATAAAGAGTGGGTTCTATTTCCCAAAAATGCCATGCTGTTTGGTGGGCTTGTTTATTTATACATACACCAGAGAATCACAGAGCCTCTGTTGTGAAGTGAGACTGCCTTCTGCTCAGTGTGGCATAATAAAAACACACAGAAGAACAAGGTTGTCCCTGCTGCATAGAGCTCACAAGTATCTTCAGCACAGGAATAACATTGATCTGTTGGAGCAAGTCCAGAGGAGGGCCACAAAGATCATCAGAGGGCTGGAGCACCTCTGCTATGAGGACAGGCTGAGAGAGTTGGCCTTGTTCAGCCTAGAGAAGAGAAAGCTCTGGGGAGACCTTAGAGCAGCCTTCCAGTACTTAAAAGGGGCCTACAGGAAAGCTGGGGAGGGGCTTTTTATCAGGGAGAGCAGTGATAGGATGAGGAGTAATGGTTTTAAGCTGAAAGAGAGGAGATTTATCTTAGCTATTAGGAAGATGATTTTTACTGTGAGGCTGGTGAGGCACTGGCACAAGTTGTCCAGAGAAGTCGTGGCTGCCCCATCCCTGGAGGTGTTCAAAACAGGTTGGATGAGGCTTTGAGCAACTTGGTCTAATGGAATGTGTTTCTGCCCATGTCAGAGGGCTTGGAAGTGGATGGTTTTGAGGTGCCTTCCGACTCAAACCGTTCTGTGATTCCATGATTCTATGATTCTATGATCTGTTTGCCTAGCAGGCTCTGTCCCTGGGTAACGACCAGGTGTTTGAAAGAAGGGTATCGCAGGTACTGTCCTCAGTGCTTTGTAGTTCAGTTATTCTGTTTGACATAGTTCTACATTGACAGTGTATTGCCTCTGCACAATACTACTCAGAGGTGCTAAGTTCTAATTTGCCTACTAGTGATATACATCATTCAGGATGTAAAAGTTGTTTACCTGTGTTATTAAGTTTTTCTTGATGGAGACCACAAGGCTTGAAACTTTAAACTTCTGTTTAAGTAAATATAAAAATAAAACATACTAAGGCTTCCTTTTTTATACTTTCTGACCATCTGTAGGAATGCAGCACTGGAGGAAAAGTCTCTGCATTGTTGGTTCCAGCTATCTGCCATCGCAAGCAGGTTTGTTTCATCATCTATTTTACAAAGCAGTACTGATTGCTGCATACTGGCAGTCGCCATCTTTTACAGGTGTAGCAAAAGAAAAAAAGAGGGAAAAAAGTTTTCAGGAGTACCGTTTTTGGCAAGGAAGTTCCATATATAACAAAGAAGAGTGTTGGGTTTCTGCTCATTTTTTCACTATGTTATTGTCTTTAAATGAAATCAACATTGGTTGGAATTGCTTTTTATGACAGGTTTGTAGTGCAGTACTCCATCTTTTGCACACAGGGTACTCACAGAAATGTCACTAATAATAAAATATCAGCAAAACCCTGTGAGAAAGAATGTCCTAATTTTCTGGTAGCATGATGGTACAGAAGACTTCCTATTTGTCTTCTTACCATGAAATCATCCGCTTGAGATCATCACTGATTTTGGTTCCCCCCAGCCTCCAGCCCTCCAGCCTTTCATCTGAGAAAAATTTTGCTGTATACTTTCACCAAATGATTTTCTTCAATTGCAACAATTTAAAGTGACCCTTATATCTCCTAGTGAAAACCACAGCAAAGAATCAGGTTTAGTTGTCCTTCTGCCATTGTAGAAGCTGGATCCACATGAAGGGGGAAAACCAATAAAGGACAAGTGTTTACTTTTAGCTGGGGCAGTCGTACATCTGTGCATGGACTCTTGTCTGTACTTGATTATATTTTTAGTCAATAATTTGCCCTCCATTTTAAACCTATCTGAGAATTTCCCAGATGTCAAAATATCTTTATATTTTTAATGCACATAGTTTTCTCTTGCTTTTCATTCTGCAGCAGAGTTTTCTCAAAGTTTTTTTGGTTCATTTTTGAGAAACCCTGCTGTGCATTTCGAAGAGGTAGTTTCAGTCTTCCTCAGGCTGTTTCATCTACAGCTTGAAATACAGCAACAGCAAAGATTACAGGCTCTGATCAGACAAAGCAAGCACAGCATACACAAGCATCTCTAAATTCCAATACTACAGCAGCTCATTGATTTAAAAGATACTATTTACAACCATTTTTTTTCCACACTTGCTCTCAGGAGTATTCTTCAATAACATTTATTTACAAGTTTAAGGTCCCCTACTGTGTATTTTTATGGCTGAGTACCTTAGAGCTTTGAGTGATCCTGTTGAGTTGGCAAACACTGTGTCCTAAGTATCTATCTTCCAAATTCAGGTATGAATACTGGTATGAGTGTGTCATGATGTATGTGTTAGATGAAATGGGAAAAGGTTATCATCAACAGGTTAGATGAATGAGGTTGTTTCAGACAAGATGTCTGATGTGAATTCACAGAACCACGTGGGTTTCTGTGAGTCGATATATTTATATCATTGTCTCAAGTAGATCCTTAGTGATCTGCTAGATCCTTAAATATTTTTCTACTTTAGGGTTGGCTTTTTCTTTTCAAAATAATAGCTAGTTAGCAACTTGACACAGATGGAAATGCCAAAGCCTCTGAAATGACCCTTTCAAGTTACAGACTTTAGAGGCAAAGGACCATTAATATAATCAGGCCCCTATTGTGCAAAGCACTGTACAGAAATGAAGAAAAAGAAAAGCCTATGCTCAAATAAGCAATCATCTGCTCAAAACCTCAGCAGATTGCTGAATGTTAGAAAATGTCTGGGGATTTTTTTTTTTAAATATTTAGCTGATGGAAAAATTCTTCTTTAGAAATTAAGGCACTGAAAATATTTCTGTATGCAAGGAAGAAGCAAAATTGAAAGGCATGTCCCCAACAGACACCTCACTGTTGAGGGTGAGAAAGCAGTGAGCTGGATCATTTATCACACAGCACAGCAAGGGAAGGAAATACGAATTTGGGTGCACTGCTTCCCTTGCAGCTCCCTTTCCTGGCAGAAGGGGAATGGGTCTTCAGCACTAAGATTTTGGCAAACTGCCTAGAATGGGTATGTAGAAAGAAACTAAAATTGCCTTTCTTTTTCCCAGCTACCATGAGGTGCAAACACATGCATTGTCACCTTCTTCCTTTTCTGGCAATCTCTTCTTGTGGGGAAAAAAAAACATTTAAATTATTTGCCCCTGTTCTAAGTATAAACATTTTCATAATAAGTGTTTGTATATTCCGGTTTCATTTTGATGCTCTTTGAGAAGCCTACTACAAACTTCCCACAGCAGTGGAAATGATCTTGCTTAGATAGCAAGACAGAAAAAAATTGCCTTTAGCCAACTCCAAGATAAAATAATTTCATATTTGGACATAAAAATAGAGTCTGTAGAAAGTATACATAGTCTCTTTGTTTGCTTGAATATCAGTAGAAAAATAGTTGCCATTTTCAATAATCCTGTTCCTTAAAAGATAAAAAGCTTAATTCACATTGGTTATGTGCATGACAATTGAGGAATTATGGTGTTGAGTCACTTATATTTTTAGAAGAGTTAAGCTTGTCAGTGCCTGCCTCACTTTCAAAAAGGGAATTTAGGTTCCTAAGTCATCAATGTGCTTATTAAATTTTTACTATATATGGCTTCTCCAACTGCTCAGTGGCTTTGGAGTGTGAGCATCTCTACGTTACATCCATATTTCTCAAAATCCTAGAGAAAAGTAATATGTCATGTAATTTGACCACATGCCTATCCTTCCTCCAGGAAGTTCAGATGTATTGTTTTTTATTAGAGTAGATTTTATTTTAGCCTTTAAAAAATTTACAGCGTAATCTACTAAGTTTTGCACGGAAGCATTTTGTACAATCAAAGCTTAGCTGCTTGCCAGGGTGTTTTCTAATGTAGATTTATGGCTGTCATGGAATCTAATCTAGAAATATTCTGAAAAAATATGTGCTTTGTACATCCAGAAAAAAATATGCTCTATTAATAAGACAAAGGCTTTTCCATCTTCTCAAAGTCAGGAAAAGGAGAGAGTAAGTCAAGGTTTTAGATGTGGGATGAGTACTTGGTTATGACAACCTGCAATTAGAGATTACAGTTTGCTTTTTGTCTCAGGCGATGGTGATTTACATGGAAAAAAAAATTATTGTTTTCATTATATTTTGTTCTGTAGAATAATCTGACCCATGCTCTTCTTCAGGCAACACAGAACTGAGACATTGAGGGTAGATTCTCAAGGGGATTTCTGTTGCTGCAGTACTAACCTACATAATTCTTGATTTTTCATACCCAGAGGGCTAGACAGGTTCACAAGCCAGAGATCAGTTTGTAAATTCTGTCACCCAGTACTCGGAGCTAATATGTACCTTAAAAAAACCCAGAGTTATAAAAGTCAGTGTGCAGTGAGCAGCAGTGGCAAACAGCTAGATGATGGGAAAGGCTACAAGAGTGGACAGTCCACATGACAGTGCCTTTGGGGAGCTCCCTGTCTTTCATGTCCATCCTCAGCTTCTCTCTACTTTTAAGAAACAAATACTAATTTCCTCAAGGACTTTAATTAATTTTCCTTTATCCTATATAAATTCCAAGAATCTATCTCAAACTAATAACAAATATTTTTAATTTTTTTATGCAAAGAGGAAGAATTTCACAAAGAAAGACTGAGAACCACTTGTCTTGTGGTTTTTGGTGGGATACTGTTGTACTGATAGGCCCAGGTTTCATAATGTGATGATGTTTTTTTAATCTGGATTTTCCAGTACTCAAATAAATATTCTAATGACTCTATGGAGAGTTCCTCTTCTCTCTTTCATTGGCTTGAACGTGCTCAGAACATATCATTTAGGTCCTATCAGTAAGAAAGGTAGAGGAATGTCCATGTTATCAATCACAATGGTTTGTAAGCATGAAGTACCACAGACTTATACTGGAATATGGAGGCAGGAAAACATGAAGGAATTCTGACCTCATTGTGTCAGAAAACCCCTTATTTACCATTCATTTGTGAAATCTAAATGAAGTCAGTCCTTCAGACATCACATGTATTTCTGTTTGGATATTACAGTGATAGAAGATGAAAAACACCATCAAGACAAAAAAATCTTCAATTATTTCAGACACCAAGAGAATAACAAATATGTTTTTTCAGTCACATCTTGCTAACTGCTGTTGAAGCTTTGCTTCTGTTAAAATTGCTGAAACCTGGTATTTTATTTAGTCAGTGAAATGACATTGTCAAGTAATTGTTCCTTCATACTGTGATTGGTTTTACTCACTGGTAGTTCATATTGTTAATTTGATGTTATTTAAGTTTGAGCTGCGTCTGAGGTACACCAGTTAAGGATTTAGCTCAGAAACTTGTATGGAATTTACACATCTTAATCCAGTAAGTATAACTCAATTTCCATATCATTAACTTAAAGGGGAGAAACCACACTCTACCCCTGAAAACATTTCTGCCTTCCTTACATACTTAGTAGCGGATTTCAGTGTTGGTGAGTTCTTGATTTTTGTAGACAAAATGGATATTCAGATCAGATTGGTACCCTGCCTTCATTCTCTGGGGCTCTGAGATCCAGAATCAAATCAAGTGCTGAAGTTTTCAGTAACGTCCTCTCTGATTTTGCATTAAATTTGTTGAAGAGAAAGGACTATCCTTTGGATATTGCTGTGTATTGCTACAATGGATATGTTTTCTGTGCTGTCTGTGGTGATTTCTGTGAAATGCTATTAACAGCAAGAGATTACTCTGTAAAGTTTATGATGGTAGTCTTGCTGATACAAGCAGATACTTTCTATTACATTAATGTTCCATTTAAATAACAGATTGCAAGCCACAAACTGTATATATCTTATTCCCCATAAGGGCAATATATGGATCTCTGAGTATGGTTTTGTAGATTCATTTAGCACCTAATGCACTTTTAATGAAAGATTTTTTTCAGCATCTCTTTGTAAGGCTTATGCAATGACTTTTCATAGTGCTTCATACAAGAGGTATTTATAATTTTCAAAACAGTTATGAAAGTCAGATATTAGGCTTACTGGAGCATCCTGCACTAGAAGGGGAAGAAAAGAACGAAAAATTAAAGTGAATTAAGTCAGGAAACCTCACATATAACCCAGTACAGCCTCATGACATTTCATCCTACTCTTTCTCCTGAAATATATGAGCAAAGCTGGTGAGCTGTTGCTGCTGAAGAGTGCAGAACTAGTTAAACATCCTTCCAGCCACACATCTCATCAAAACCTATTTGATAAAATACCTAATCAAGGCCACTGATTTTTCACAGTTCCATAAGAATAAAAGTGAAATCAATTCTCCCACACACTAACACTGAACAGGATGCAAGAACCGTTTGTGCGACTGCCTGTGCTGGGCTAACCAGTATGAAGACATACTGCTTATGTTACAAATCCATGCTTCATTTCTGGTTTAGGAAACATAAAAAAGGTGGTCATATCGTGGAAATTTATCTAAGCAGAGCAGTTGAGAGGAAGGGAGGCAACATGAGGGATTTGAATCTGACTTTGGGAATCTAAACCGAAACAGCCAGCTCGCTGTTAAACAGAGAGCTAATAGCTTGCTCTTCAAATACAGAGTGTAGTTAGAGTGCTTTGGAACATTAGGCCAGAACATGAGCCAAAATAATTTTAACTGGAAAAACTGGTGATAATGGTTCTCTGACTCTTTATTGATCTTTTTATTTATGTTTTTTGGTGGCAGATGGAAAGCAGCGTGTTTTTTGATTGGTTCAACTCATGTGCTAGTGAACTAGGAAAATGCAGTACAGGAGTGAAATACTTTTTAGAAACTTGTGAGTATATATATGAGAACCAAACTTGGAGAGAAGCAAGAAATATTAGTGGGGTACAATATTTAAATGATTATAAATAATTGTGTTTCAGGGCATATTCATCCTGAGCTGAAGCCAGAGTTTTCTTTATTGAGCCTGCTATTTAGAATTTTTAGTTAGAATTTCTTGTACTTCTTTCATCCTTTTCAGTCTGAGGTAGCTGATATTGACCACCACCAAGGACAGGGCATAAAACTTGATGAACTGCTAGCTTGGTTCAGTAAATAATATATTTTTCCTTTCCAGCAGCAAATGCTTCCAGGGTGTATGGAATGAAATAGCAAAAAAGACAAGTGAAAAAATATTCAGCCAAAAACCTATAGCAAACAGTAGCTCTTCCTTTTCTATGAAATAAATTTATCATGGAAAATTCTCATGTCTTTTTCTGGAGATCATGAGACAGCAGGTAGTTATTATTAAGATGAAATGCTTAATACCTTCTTCCTCTATTATGATCCTTTATAACCATCTAGAGTAGGTGACAGTGCCTAATGACCATTGTTCCCAGTGGAATTTTGAACGAAGAATTTACTTAGCATGTTAACTAGTGAACCTGCACTTCAGATTATACTTGCTGCTGGACCACGCTTACTTAATAAGAAGCTGAAAAGTTGTACTACTCATGACATTTTTATTCTGTATTTTTCCTTTTTCAGTTCTCTTTTTTTTTTTTTGTGAGATTTAATATGCCATGAACTTGTGCTTTTCCATCTGTGTGTCAGGATCTGGAAGCTGGCCCTCTTTTGCTGGCTTTCAGAGAGTAGCTGCAACTGATTCTGCTTTCATCTGCCAGAGTTCAAATTTACTCAGCCTTGTCCATATACCAAACTCAAGTAACAATGAATTCATAACTTGGGTTATGATGGGCTTCACATTCAAGATGCAGTAATTAGATAATTCTGTGATTAAATCATAAAAGGGATTCCACCTGGTTAACTGCCTCATGAGCTGGGAAGATTGGACAAAATTCAGTAGGAGATGTCATTTTCCTTTAGAAGGAAGATAGCCTCACACTGTTTCTTCCCTCTGTCTTCACAGAGTTGAGAACCACTTGAGCCCTATTTTCTTACCTAGTTTAGGTGTCTGTGGTTAATGGGGTACATGCATGGGCAGTGCTCTTCACCCATCCTGCTGAATCTGGGTTGTTGTATAGAAATGAACTCAAAAATTCTATGGGCCAGTAGGATAATAGGAGTACGAACATAGCTTCATGGGTAGGGCACTACATGATAGAGGGATAGGTTGAGTTCTGCTCCAAGGATTCATATTTTATTCAATGCTGTTTCATCATCTCCCCTTTCAACTGTGTTTTAAAAGGAGAAGAATAGTCCCTGCTTAGCTATTTCAAAGACAGGTCACAGACCTCTTCTTTCAGGAAGGGGCTAAAAGCTATGGTTCTGCAGTAGGTAAAAGCATCTTCCCACAAAATGTGAAGCCCAGAGTAGGTCAGGGTCATATTTCAAACACATCCGTGTGCTTAGTGTTTCCTAAAACAGCTGCTTTCAAAAAGTGCCTCCTCCCCTGCCTTCCCCCGTGGCACGGAATAAATTATTGAAATATATTTCTCAGGAGCGTGTAACGGCCCAAGGAAAGATCATTGACTCTACCTTTCCCTTTTTGCTCTGCCGTTCTCCCTGGTAACCATGTGGAGAGTGTGCACTTCTTACTGTGGGCTAATCACTCTGGAGGAAGAAGGCATGAGAAGCCTCCAATCCTTCCTGTCCTTGTGGCAGTAGCTAGGTGAGGATTGTCTGTCTCTCCTGCCCCTCTCCAGCCTGCCTGAATGAGCACTGCCTGCACCACCACTGCTGGCAGGTCTCTGCTTACCCATTGAAGTAAGGTAGAAATGAATCTGGATTGTGAGGAAATTGTTTACACAAGAAAAAGGCAATTTTCCAAGAAATCTCTAACTGAATGGGGACAGAAGACCTGTGATGAGTGATAGAAGGCCATGAGTCCTCTTTAGTGCAAGTTTGACAGGAGTTTATGTCTCTTGGTGTCCAGGTAGGCACTAAGAGTCCCACATGGGAGCTGGTGTACAAGAGCTGTTTTGCTGGAGCTTGGAGGTACAGAATTTTTATGCAGGATAGAAGGAGACAGTCTGGATGGTTATGATAAAGGAGGGCTGGTGAAATAGAAGATGGGGTGAATAGCTAGAGCAAGCCTTAAAGGGGAAGTGTGTGCATTTGTGAAAGAATCAACACAGAAAACAAGAAGCTGGAGACCAGAAGGACTTAATTACCTTGAGAACAATCACAATAGTAGTGGCTGGCTTTAGTACCACATATGCACTTTAAGCTTCTTCAGCTGCATGTTTTGAGGTACTTCACCCTCGTTGTGCACTGCTTGTGGAGCAGTGGCACCTTAGGCAGGTATCTGGAGACCTTTCAGAAAGCCGAAGCCTTTCAAGCACAAGTTTAACCATGGAGTTCCTGACTTGGGAGTGCTTGCTGTCATTTTTAGCCTTGGTTTTGATACCATGGAAGAGACAAAAAAAGCTAAAGGTAAAACAGAAGAAAACAGCACTACTTTAGTAGCACACACTTTCATTGTTTGTGTGCCATCCAGTGCTGGTTGCTGTTGAACTAATGGTTACTTTCCTCATCTTTTTGTTTTCCCTAAAACTCTTCAGGTGCTGCCCAGTGCTCATCCTCCAGCCTTATAAAACCCAGTCATGGTACCTGTACTTGTGATTTCTGATGGAGAGAAATCTTTCTACATTTTTTTCAAAACCAGCTCTCACTGAATTAGGTATTCTGCCAGCTAGCAGAGAAGATAAGGCATCATCTTCAACCTCAGAGCTGACCTACATCTTGTAAGTAAGCAAAAAATCTCCATTTAATTGACTTTGTTGCTCTGTTGGGGGCTCTGTCTGCACGGCAAAGCAGTGTGAACAGTGTCAGAAAATGAGTTATAATAGTTCAACTGACATTCATGTGTGACTGTGTAGGTCATCAGGATATTCAAATGAAAACCGAGTGACTTGAAGTGTGGTAAATAAGAAAAGGTTATTTCATTGAGCAATTTCTAACTTCATTGTGCTTTGAGTTAGACTTTAAGTAGTTATTGTAGGTAAAGTGCACATTAACAGACAGTGAAGGGTAAAACTGCAGATTTCTTCTAATTTACCTTGTGTCCCCAAATATTTGCATTATCACATCAAACAATACAAGGGGATGTGATGGTTTTGCAACATTGTTATAATGCTACCAAGGATATTTCTCATAATTTTACTTCTTATATATGAAGGTACTCTAACATAAATGTAAATATATAAATTCATATGTTGATGCAGATACAAGTGTAGTGGTAATAAAAGTAGCTGTCAGGACTATACAGTTTTTGAAAGCTGTGGAAAGACATTTTAGTGATGACAGTTGAATCCTGTCTGTATTTTGCAGAGGGCTGGAGAGCAGTGTGAAGTACTACAATTTATCTTGTTGTAGCCTTACAGTTCTTAAAGGGGGCCTACAGGAAAGCTGGGAAGGGGCACTTTAACAGGGAGTGCAATGATAGGACGAGGTCAGAAAAGAGGAAGGACAGTAAAGATTTGATGAACATTGGAATTTCTTGTGTCCCAGTTTCCTTTTCCATAATGTCTTTCAGACGTGGTTTGATGAAGATAGCTTCATGGTTGTAAATAAAAATAAATGAAATATAATCATGTAAAATACATGGCCCTGTTACTCACAGTGTGTGGATAATGACCTGATGAGAGAACATCAGCTCTGAAATCTGCTGTGCCTGCTTCGTTATTTTTTTGTGTCAAGCTTTTTGCTTTTTGGGCCAGCTTTTCAATTTCTGTTGCTGTATTTCAAGTATTCAGTAAAGTATCATGCAGGGAATTTTGCATTTTTATTCACTTTATTTCCTCCTATCTATTTCTAATTTCTTCTTTATCAGAAAAGCAAATGCTTGACCTCTTTTCTTACCCTAATTACTAACCATTTTTGATACTGCAATTGTGAAGAGGAGTAACAGATTCTATGATACTTCGTGAGTATTTGGACTGGAACGGAAACTCAGATAACAATGGTAAGATCAAAATCCAGTTTAACTCGTTCTCAGTATATTTTCACCATGTCCTTGATACTGTCATCTGATATTGCAGTTGTCTTCAATGAGCAGAAGCAGGTCATGTCATGGTTTAAATATTATGTTGCTGGCTCCTCTTCTCCATTCCTTTACTGTAAAAGGACAAGGCCTCTGAACAACTCAGTTCTAGTTTGGACTTTCAAAGGCATTAGAGGACTCGTAGTACCGTTGAACCTCAGGCAATATAATCTTATCTGACTCATGAAATTGGGAGAGGAAGAGATCCCTTAGGTCATCTGTTTTTTTCTCACAGTGAATACAGTACAGGAGTACCTTGGAGATACTGTAGGTTTGGTTCTAGGCCACTGCAGTAAAATGAGTATCACAATAAAGTGAATCACACAATTTTTTTGTTTCCCAATGCACATAAAATTATGTTTACTGTAGTCTATTAAGTGTGCTATAGCATTATGTTAAAAAACACCAAGGTACATAGCTTAATTAAAAATACTTTATTGCTAAAAAGTGGCACAATAAAAACCACAATAGCTGCAAAGTTCTATAAAACTAAGTGCGATAAAACAAGGTATGCCTGTATTGTCTTCTTATTTTGAAGAAGTTTTTTCTTTCAGGTGCTACAATTTACAAAAATGCCTCTAAGCCTTCCTTTCTGAGATTATTCTGTAAGTCCATGCAATTTACAATCAGGATTTTTTCTCATATTAGACCTTAATTGTTTCCTATTTCAATGATGTACTTTTATTATGCCAAATTTTACTCTTTTTTTTGAGTAAATATAAATCCACCCATATATTAACAGTGAATTCCCTGTTCACCCTTCCTTTACTCTTTTCCTGACTCTAATGAAACAGTGACAATTTGAGGCATTATTTCCTGCACAGACCACTTTGGTCAGCCTCAGTGCAGATTTCATCCTGTTAACTCCCTTGGTCCCTCTTAAACTTGCTGCTCTGTTCAAGCCAGACAAATGCTTGTTTTGCACAGTTGTATTTTATACTTTTGAAACTGAGTCCAGCCCAGGTCTTAATTAGCAGTGACATATTCCCTGAACTATTGGTTGGTAAGCAGAAGATAAACAACTCTTGGTTGGTAAGCAGAAGATAAACAGCAGTTGCAGTATTCTTGGCTAGGAATCATGTCCTCAATGCCTATGCTTGATACGCAGACCCGGTCCCTAAGCTGCTTATGCTCTTGTCCATCTGCTGAGATGGCAAAGTGCCTTCTCACAAGTTGTTTGGACTCTTGCCTTGAGGCCAGGGGTGCCAGGCAATGATCAGCAGCCTGCATGACAATGCAAGCGTGATTTCTTCTGAAAGAGCAGCTCCTTTAAGCAATTACTGTATTACAGGCTGCTACCATGGGCCTCTTAGAGCATGATTACACCTGTTGAAAATTATGTGCCAAGAAAAGAATACATGAACCATGCCGGAGAGCAGTCCAACCAGTGCAGTGTCATTTTTAGCTGCCAAGGAGACAGGTTGCATTGCTGCAGGGGTACAAAAACTCATCAGTAGTTCTCAGGGTGTCAAAAAAAGATCTCAGCAGGCCAAAACTGCCTAGAGGCATATCCGAAACAGACAGTACAATGGCCCGAAGTAGCAACTGTAGCAAAATAATAGTAATAGAACCTGTGTGAAAGCTTTCCTCACAGAATCAGTAATTAAGTCAAGAAAAAAACAGGATAGCTTTGTGTTACCCTCTCAAAGAAAAAATAGAAGACCCTGACCTCATTCTTCCTGCTGAATAAATGCCTGTGACATGGGCAATAAAGGCAAAGATACAATAGGAAAAGAAGGTAAAATTCATTTTTCGTAGGCATAATTAGGTAACCCTACAGAGGGGTGGGACTCTATACCAGAACAAAACTATACTGATAGCAGAAAAATTGAAGGACATGGAGGCAATTCTGAACATCCCTCTGTGCAGTGCAATAGGGGGGGAAGTGCTTAACAAACCTAATTGAATGCAAATTGATTTTCAATCTCTGTTTTGTCGCAGGATTCCTGACCTGCCTCTCCATTTAGGGTACAGTAGCTGCATGGCAGGAGAAGCAATTCTGTAAGCTGGGGTTACTAAACTCACTTCTTTTTTTGTCTTGAGATGCTTTTACATTGCCACAAGCCACTTGGGAGAGTCCAGAAGCAGCTTGTGACCCATTCTTCCAGCCTCATGCTATCCACAGCTCACATGTTCGAAAAATGAGCTCAGATTTTTTTTGGACCAAAACTATTTTGGGGGAAATAAAGTTTCAACAGCTTTTCTAAGCATTGTTCCAGTTAGCTTGTGTCAAAAGTGAAAAGTATTATAGAAAATGTTTTAGTAGATCTTAAATATGAAATTACTTTTTTATTTAACTGAATGTTCAGAATGTTTTTCTTTATTTTTATACTTCATTGCAATGCATTTTAAATTGAACAGATTTTGGCCTGGCTAGTAATTTTTAGAATTTTAATTTTCTGGAAAATTCATGAAATATTCATCTGAGAGAGTCTTGGAACAACATTTCAGTTTTATTTTTCTTGTACAGCCAAGAATGAAAAATCAGTTGTATCTGTGCTGCACAGCATTAGCCTCGAGGTAATTTTAAATCTGCTTTGAGTTGCTGGAGTGGACAAAAGAACTTGTGAAAGCCTCTGTGTGTTTCCAAGGAAGTACAATGACTTGAAAGGCTGTTACCTGTCTGCTCTGGTTTACATGCAGCTGTCACATTGTGTGTCAGGTCTCATTGCTATCAGAGGGAATTCAGCCATTAACTTCATTAGGACCAAGATTTGCCCTAAACCCCAGCTAATATTTTGTGTACACCACTGAAGTTATCCTATTTTCTGCCAGCTGATCATTTTGAGTGCCACATTATGAGATTTTGGCAAAGGCTGCTGAACACAGGCTTATAATTCCTTATTATGGAAAACTTTTTTAGTTTTTTTGTTTGGAGACAGGTAATTATATGCCTTTGGATTTGTACTGTTCAGCTGAGTTCAGAAATTAGTGTCTTGCATGCTGACTCATGATGAATGCCAGAGCACTGGATCTTTGACACCTCCAGTTGACATCATAAATGGCAAAAAAAATCCTGTGAAAATGTATATAATGTAATTTAAACACAGACTGGACTTTGTGTGAACTTTTCCCTCCAACTGGAAAAAAATACAAAATTACCTCCATAACAAAAGAATATTGAACACTGAGTAAATAACCCATTGCATTTCTTCTGTGTGCTATCCAAGTGACTCTGGATTGATATTTCAACATCATGGAATAGTTTCATTGACTGCCAAAGGAGCTTATGTAGTCATCAGGAAGCATCTTGGTCTGGAATTTTTCCAGCTGGAAAGTAGAATTTACTCACTACACAGTTTTACAGTATGTTAATGTAAAATTATTTTAAGGAAAAAATGTAAATAATTACAGCTGTAGAGTGAAGTACTATCTAGAAGCTTTATTCTGCCCTTGTTTTTATATGTAGAATTCTCACTGATAATACAGTTTCTGTGTTTAGACCCAGGGATACGGATTGGTTAATGATGTTTTCTTCTTACACAAGGTATATATTCCTGCACATCTTTTTTTCTGCCCATGTCTTACAGTAGTACAGCTGACACAGGAGCTGTGTACTAATCTCTATGCCAGCCTCTCAGGAATGATGTTGGTACACAAGGAGTTGTTGCTCATATGACTAGCATCGGTATGCTTCTGTTCCTCTTGGGTAGTTGAAAGCAGGAGATTATTGAACTCTGAAAAAAGTGAATTTGATCCAAAAGATAACCTTGAAGAAGGAGAAAACACTTTTGGTTCTTCATTTTACAATTTTCTGTGTTAAAACCTAATGTAACTTTCATTGAAGGCAACAAGGCAAATTACATTGCATAGGGTGGGAGGAACATCAGGCTTTGGCCTTTCTACTGAGATCAACCAAAAGCATAATTTAAGGACGACTGTGGCAATGTGAGATAGTTATGATCTGCTAAAATTTCAAAAAAGTATAAAAAAACCAACAACAGTCATTGTCAGATCCATCCAGTGCAGCATCTTATCTCTGTCAGCAGCCAACAGTGGGTGTCTAAGGGAGAGTATGAAGACAGGGCAGATGGTGATACTTCACAGGATTTTCTCTGATATTAAAGCAGCAGCTGAAACTCCAGTGACACAGAACACAGAGTCAAAAGAGTAACTATTTTCAGTCTCTCATCTCCTAGTTCAAGTATGAAATAGCAGGACACATGACAGTTTCATATTCCATTACTACTTGCAGCTAGTTCAAAGCCTGAGCCAGGGTAAAATTATGTGCAAGGCATGCATCACACTCTACATTGTGTGAAAAGACTGCAATGAAATGCTTTAAGATTTAGGAGGAAATTGGATGCAGATTAAAAGGCCCTTTAAACCAACAAACAGAAACATTCCCTAGGTGCCTGAAATCCTTTTCAAATATAACTGACAATGAATTCCTCCTAAGTTCATATTTGTGGGGGTTTTATTGTATAAAATTCTGATTTCACACAGTAATGAAATGCTGCCATCCAGCATTTTAGCCCACAGAAAAACTATTTGCCATTAAAAAGAGTATTCATAAAACTTTTACTTCCTCATGTTTTTAAGGATCCCTTTCTATTTAATAAGCTCCATTAGTAGAAGAGTTAGTTCTTTAAAAATTAAAACTAATACCAAGACCTCTCTTGTTTACTAGCTTCCCTGCAATTTGCTTTTCACCATTAGGACTCAGAATGAGACAGACTTAATAAGCCTTCTTTTGAGTCACAGAGCCTTTTACCTGTAAAGAAAGAAAGCTGAAAGCAAAGTATGTGAGTAAAGAATGGCTTCTCGGTGTAAGTAAGAAAAACAGGTAGGAAGGAAGAATGTAAAGGATGATGTTTCAGCAGTGATGATACTAATCACCCTACTTCCCTGCTGAGTTGAGTGAGTTTTTGAGTTAAAAAAGTGCAGATCACCCCAAAAATGTCTAGGGGAGAAGTCAACAATGCCTCTTTTATTGTCTGTAAAACACAGATGGAATTTGGATGTCCAAGGCTAGGAAGCACTTTCCAGTACCCTTAAAATCCTAGAAATACCTGCTTTCTGAAGTGTAGCATTCCTGAAGTTTTTTAACGTAAACTCTAACATGTTTGCTGAAATTAAAGAGACCAGAGGTGGATGCCAGGAACACTTGCCCCTCTGCTGTGGTTCAAAAGCAAGGTGCAGACGTTCCCCAGTACTGTCAGAGACAGCAAATTGGACATCAATCTTGACTTAAGCCTGCTGCTTTGACAGATGGGGAACCGTGTGCATTACCAGAATCTGAAGCTTGCTCACGGTACTGTTCTGTTTTCTTTAACCCATGTGTGAGCACTTTAAAATACACGACTAACTTTCAGAACAAATGCAAGCCTTTTGATTTTCTTCCTAGCTGACTGACCTGTCTTCTCGTCTACATTTGTTTTGGTCTTCTGAAGCCTGAATTTATGGCCTCATTGTAGTTCATCTTCTGCGGAAGGGATCAAGTATTCTTTTTTCCTTCTTACTGCATTAGCCAGTGATTATGCACTCTGTGTGGCAGTAAGATATTGACTGAAATCCCTCCTGTTTAAGTAGTAAGTGTACTCAGGTTTCTTGTCTCCTGGAGAAATGCTTTGTGTTAAAATCCAATAACTGAAGTCCAGCATCCTTTACATGTGTTTTTTTGATGAAGTTGACTGTATGAAAATAGTAACTCTAGAATTTGAATTATTTTGGATTCAGTGACTTAGGATGAGCAACTTAACTCAGGAGTGTGTTTTAAAGCAAATCCCCCAATAATACGTCCTTTTACCATGCTGTGTTTTGTCATAGGCTAGTCTCTGAATATACAGAATGGTTCCCTTTCCAATGAAATTGAAGTGGTAGATGTATTCAATAATTGCCCTTTACATACTGTAGTAATGAATGGGTATTCAGGTTCGAGTTCTTCTGAAATAAAACTCTTGAAACTTACAAAGTGTGGATGTCTGTTCTCCAATAAGAATTGTTGTTGCACGGCTTGTAAATGCAAACATAGCCTTATGCTGAGCTTTGAGCCTCTTCCCTCTTTCCATTAAATGGATTTTAAGTTCTGTGAAAAATACATGCTTAATTATAATATTTTCAGTCTGATTCAAAAGGACAAGTGGTTGAAGCTGGCAAAAAAAAATTTCTAATGCAGCATTCACAGATGTGATTAGGGAAGAGGAAACATTCAGCTCTCAGGGATGCTGATTAGTGAGAAAACCTGGTTGTATTCTTTGATAGGAAGTATCTGCCTGGTGAACCTTATAAGCAGTAGCTTGGAGTCAGCTGCAATTCCTGCAAAAGCAAGCTGGCATTGGTACTGAGATTAAGTAGGTAAGGAAATAAATAAAGGACCCCCCCCAAATGTACCTCACTGTGCTATAATTGTAGAAAATATGGTAAAGCAGCTGTATTTGGAAGTAATCAAAGATTTATGGCTCTTTTAATTTTATTAAGGTAAATAAGAGAAGGCAGAATAATTTTTCAAAAATACCCCTATTAAATGTCATTAGAGAACTTTCTTTTCCACTATTTGGAAGGATTGAAAAAAGCTGTGGGACTCTTGAGAAAAAAATCTGTGAGAGGTTTGTGCTGTTATTGCAGTGATGCTTCCAGAAATTGAGCTTTACCAGGCAATTACCGAGGAATCTGGGGAGACAGGTAAGCAACTTGGGCTATTTAAGGTAATAGCATTATAGAATACTTTTCTGGTAGGTATCTTTACTCAGTTGCCTCCAGATAAATTATGTGGAAATACTCCATAATGCTGTTAGTTGTACACACCAATCAAGTCAACAAATAGATAGCTGTAGCTAATATCTGAAGTATGCTTTTTGGCTGAAGCTCAAGGATCAATTTTCTGTCCCTTCTGGAGGGCTGTGTGGTTTACATGAGATGCTCTAAGTGGTTAGTCTACAATCAATATTTCATACTGTCTTCATTTAATTAAAGCAATCTCAAAAACATTGTTTTTTTAATTTGGTTAAGAAATTTAGGATTCTAGTAAAAATATTAGAGTATGATATCTAGCTATGTCCTTTCATCTTTGTCACCTTGTTATACTTGGCTTTATCATGTTTCTCTTATTCTGTGTATCTGCCACACTTCCTCCCCAAACTTGCAGATGTAGCTTTGTGAGATACAGTTGAATGTGATGCTTGTGCTATCAGAAAAGGAAATTAATCCTATTTCTGAACAGGCAATATTTTGCTAGAGTAAAGGAAGAAGAGGTGAAGATAATTAATGTGTCCAAAGGAAGTATAATATATTATCAAGGTATATATAGCAACAAAAACCTACTGGGTGACACTGTTTGGTAAGGCTTGTTATCACCTTGAAAAGTAAACACAGGTGATATACTGGACACACAATGTAGCTGAGCATGTAAAAATGGAAAACATAATCAGAAACAAACCAGTTGGAGTAACAACCATCAACACAGCATTTTCATAAGACAAGATAATGAAATAATTAATTCTAATAAAGATTGCATACCAGACTGCAAAATATAATCCCAGTTTTCTAGTCTCTGAAAAGACAAAGGAAGGTGATATTATTAAAGAACATCTGTCAGAGGCTTAACAAGTCTGGATCCTTTTTAGTTACTCATTAAAGCCCCATAAAATCTTAGAGAGTTTAAGAAAAACAGACTAATCCTGTGCAAATTAAAGCAGGAAATGCTAGTATGATGAAATTTATACCATTTAATGCAGCAGTTACTGGTAGAACAACAAAAAGTCACCACTTTGGGTGGAGTAGTTCACCTTTATGTAAAACTTGCTGAACAACTGTAGTAGAAAACTTGTTATGGGGGTTCTTCTGGACTACAGGTGTTCCTCACTCACTGTCAGACTTCTGCTAAGTTACTGAACACAGCTGTTCCCACCCAAACAGTGCACTGAGTGAAACTTCATCTCTTAGTCTTTATCTGCAGTTTACAATCCATAACTCTAATCAGAATTGAACATGAATCATCCATGGTATTTAGATTGAGAACGCCACATTCTCTGCCTTTTGAGAAGGACAGACAGCATCCCGAATTGCAGAAGCTTTTTACATAGGGAATGTTCTAGAAAATTGTAATTTTGTGTGAGAGCAGATTAACACAGATAACGGTGATTTTTGCACTTCACCAATATTGGCTAAAAGGGAAGAAATGAAATGTGGGTTTTAGCTGTAAATGTATAGACTGCTACCCAGTGAATTAAAAGTTCTTCTAGCGTGGACTGCAAGATGAATTGTCCTTGTAAGTATTTCTGGATGAGTGACAATTGACAATAGTAATAATTTTTTTTCTTTTGCCTTGCCGCACACAAACCTAAAGAGAATTAATTTATTCTTAACAGGAGTGTTCAGGAAAGGAATTTTCTGAACCTTGACTTGTATTATACTTTGAGAGATCCACCATTTTTCATCTCATTAAGAAATAATTATGAGTCGATAATCTTGTTTCTGCATCTTGTATTAATTGAAAATAAGATATTTTGGAGATCATTAAGTAATACCCAATTTTGATTCGCTTCAGGTCAATTTGAAAAATATTAGAGGGCAAAATTTTACAAACTCTTAGATTAGGCATTTGGTAAGCATGAATGATGGAATTTTTTTGTTCTTTTTCTCTGAACCTTGCAATTCCGATGTTACGTGCTTAAAGAGCAGGCAGACACTGTCAGAGCCAGGATAGGACTTGGGCAGGCATGATGTGGGTAGGTGACAGCAAGGTAGAGTCGTGACTCTGCTGGACAAGGTTTGGTTCTACAGTATGACCTGAAGGGCATCATCAGCATGCGGTTTCAAATCTCCAGTTCTAAATTGCTTGCTTTTTTACAGTGAAATAACTGAGTCTAAACCCAAAGTATAATTTGTAAGACAGTAGATGGGAAATAACACAGAAATCAGTTAAATCACTGTAGCAGCCACACTAAGCAAGACAATAAGATTCCACTGAACTGGCATGAGATATGAAATGCTTTTTCATTCTTTGCTATTGTGTTGTCTGGATATGTATCAGGAATGAAACACTGCCGTTTTATGAGTGCCTTCCCAAAGAGGAGTGTAAAAAAGTAAAGGCTATCCTTTCCATTTTACAGAAGGGATAACTCTTCAAAGAGAAGTCTACAGGTCCTCAATGGTTGTCTGTCCTACTGTCCCCTAGTCCTTATGTCTGTGCTGAGGAAGCCCAGTGTTCTTAACAATCCTGCCCAGTTTCAGATTTTGAGTATTGCTAATGTCAATAAGGTTGATCCTGGTTTGCTCCTAGTCCAGATTGCCTAAATTGTTGGCATACTGTACCCTCTACCCTCTGCAGTCTCTCAGTGCTCTCCTATCAGTTCTTCAGCATATCAGTGTCCTTTTCTATTGTAAAAGCATTTTACATTAATTTTGATAGCCACTTCATGAAAGCACAATCTGAGGTTGCTGCAGCCCAGTCCTTACTATTTCATTTTTTTAAGGATCAGAGGTGCGATATCCCAAAATCTTACTATTACTTGGCAAATAGGTATCATGTGGGATATTGTGTTTTGACACTTCTCATTCCATAGATAATTTCACAGGTAGCCTATGACTGCTCATTTACTCATTCTGTTCATTAAGGGTACTTGAGTGTCCTTTAACACAGACAAATAAATCTAGAGGGTTTGCATACTGAGAGCATCTTCCCCAGCGTTGTGTACTGTCATAGTTCAGCCCTTAGCCAGGAGCTAAACAGTACACAGCTGCCCTCTCACCTCTGACCACCACCTCCCCGCCCCATGGGATGGAGAGGAGAGTCAGAAAAGAAAATGAAAACTCATGGGTTGAGATAAGGACAGTTTTAATAGAGCAATAAAAGAAGAGAGAATAATAATAACAACAAAATCAATAATATATATAAAAGAATGTATTAAAATACAACCACTCGTCACCCAATATTAGCCTGTCCTGGAACAGAACACCTCGACCAAATCCCCATTTTTATACTGAGCAAGATGTTATGGTGTGGAATATTCTGTTTGGGTTATCTGTCTTGACTCTGCACCTCTACACTAGCAAAACATGGGAAACTGGAAAATCCTTGATTTCTTAGCAACAACTAAAACCAACGGTGCATTGTCAACATTTGTCGCATACTAAATCGAAAACACAACAGCTACTGGGAAGAAAATTCTGTCCCACTGAAACCAGGACATACACAGAGACTGCAGCAGTAGTGTCTTCTTTTGAAAGTTTATCATATCTTTCTACATCAGAAAAATCATATTGCTTCCTTGTTCAGAGTAATAACAGCAGGAGCTACAATAGCTGGATAATTACTCTTGATTCAATAATTGATGATTTCCTTCTCTCTTAGGGTGTGAATGGATTCTACCTATAGGTAAAAGACAATTTCCTCGGCCTAGGTTCTTAGTACTATGATGCACGGTAACAATGCAATTTAAATCTGTGTAGCATAGATGTCATCAATCATTCAACCATAAACAGAGATGTGTCTCAGCATGTGAAAAAATATCTATTCAGTCTGAAAGCCTTCCAAGCTGATATGATGTCCACTTGGCCCAGATCAAAAAAGAAACAAGGCCTTGTAGAAAGCATTCTGCCAGCAACCCACTGTTTGTCACATGAAAGTTCCAGATTGAGCAGGTTTCCTAGGAGGTGGAAATTTTGCATAGAAGACGTACACCACTGTATGACTGTAGGTCATATAAAAGTTACAGCGGTCACGTGGTCCTTGCAAGATGCCCAGGTTAAAAAATTGAGTTCTTCAGTTTTGTCTGTAGAATGTTTAAAGGATAGCCCCATACTAGGTATGTTCCTGCAAGCTAATTTTTTAAGAGTGATCAGGGTTGCATATAAAGAGAGAACTTGCATTACTGTAGAGAGATGCAGACCATCAAATGATGAAGTTACTGATAAGTTATGATCATTAAAAAAATTCTGGGAGTCAATATAACTTCTCTGCTGTGCATCATAGAAAGAGTTTTATAGCTTTCTGCATTCAGAAAGCGTAATTTTACTTTTTGGCAGAATTAACTGCTGGTTAAACACCAAGTGGTCATCCTGGCTTGAAGATGTTCCAGAAGAATAAAATTGATTGTAATCCTTATCATCCTCTGCCTCCCTTTTAATGGCTACATTTTAACATAATCTCTTAGAAATCTGAGGAATATCTGTGTGTAGCAGCTTCACTCTTGATCTCCCTGCTCAGTACTCTAGCTCCCATGCTGTAAAATGTGTATATTTATATGCACATATAAACCCCCCTCATTTCTTTTTCTCATCTTGCTTTCTGAGTCTTAGCCTCACATCAGCCTCAGTTGAGCTCTACGAATAATATATACTAGTTAATCATTGCAGTTGAATAAGCAGGGAGAGTATACCTAGCTTTAGAGATGTGTTGGTGAATTTGTATTTCTTTGATGACAGAGTGGCAAATTAAAAGGTGTGGAGAAAATGAAATTTAGAATATACAACAACACTGAGGTAGGTTTGGTTGGAAAAAATAAGCTATCCAAATGTTTGTTCAAGTGCTATAATTAATAGCAGCTTACATTTATATAGCACTTTTTATCCTAAAGCACTTTCATGCATACATGCAGTACATGCAGGAATTATTAGCCATCTCTGGAATAAAGAGGTGGTTGAGGGCCTTTCTGTAGTGAAGAGAAGAGAAGATATTTTCATTACATCATTTCACACCTAATAAAAAGGCTGTGACATCTTTTACTTAAAGAGACTGCTTTTGAAAACCAGGTGCTTAAATGAGGCTGAAATGGTAAGATTTTTGTTAATGTTGTTTATTTTCTTATTTTATATATAGACAAGTCAGCAGGGGGGAAATCTTATCCAAATATCGATGCACAATACAGACTTCATCATTCTACAGAGAATGAAAGGCTGGATAAATCTTGCAGTAAACATTCAGGCTTATGTTTCCATAAAAACTCAGCTAGTATTTAGGCCACAAGTTTAGCAACAATAGCCCCGTGGATATCTTTCTGTGTGTTTTGGCTAATGAGACTGGCAAACTTAACAGGAAGAAGAGGGAAAAAGAAGAAAATTTACTATGCTGAAAAGTCAGATCATGTCTTAAGTACCTGGGGCTGAGGTATTGCTCGAAAACTTTACTAGCACATAAAAATTAAGACCCAACAATTAAGGTTTGAGAGCCATAAGAATTAAAGGAACTATGTTATGGAGTCTCATTTCCTCTACTAATAGACAGCAGCTGATAAAATGCTTAATCTAGAAACCTCTTGTTTCTCCTCCAGTCTTCTTTGTCTACAAGAAACAATGTATTTGCCATCACCTTAAACTATCTAGATTTTCAGCAGGGAAGTGCAAGCTTGCAAATCAGACACAGAAAGAGACGAGGAGGAGGAAAAAGACATTCTAGCTCTCTTGCCAGGGTTCAGCAAGGACATGGAACATAGGTGAAATACTCAGATGACTTTTGATGGCACCAGCACGTGCTAGTTTCGATGAAGATCAGTAAGGCTCTATTTACTTTTGGAACGGTTTCTGGCATTTACCAAGAGGGCAAGGATATTGTACAAAACCTCAGTGAAACAGGGTTCTGCCAGCAGTATTACACAGCCCACTACTTTCAGAAAGAATCATAAACTAGGCTCCCAAAAAGATGCATGAAGAAGAGGTATTTTGTGACTTTTCAGACTCTTTATATGTTCTCAGATAAACATATGCACAAGGAACTATGAGTGAAAACGTCAGTTATATCAAAACAGTTGATAATCTCAAGAACTCACAGAGCTGTATGAGTACATGGGTTGAGAGATGACAACATAGTCTTGCAGATCTACTCTGCCTCTTTTTTCTTACATGAAGCCAGGAGAAACAAAAAAGCCACACAGTCAATTTCTACGAGGATGATGAAAGGGAAGAATAGCTTTTAATTTTATTGTTGGCAAAAATCCTCTCCTTGACTTTGTCATCACTGAAATTTTAGCCTGCTATTCCTTCACCTTGACTTATGCCTTCTCTGAGCTTGATAATATAATTGGTGAGCTTCCCATTCTCTCTAACCTAATATAAAGAGTTTCATGATAAAGTTTCAGGGCCATTTATCTGTTTTTCATATGTAAGCTTTGTGCTGATGACTGTTGTACTTCTTCTGAGGTAATCTTTGGCAGCTTTCTTAAACTTTGGCAGTCTTTTTTTAAAAAAGAAACTGAAAAACAAATTAGTTTGTTCTTCAGGCATTTTTTGTTCCTCTCTCTCCTGGGTGTTGTTTAATTACATTATTCATTTCAGTACAAGTTATAACACAAAATCTCTGATCTTTTAGGAGTAAACAACAACCAAGAGGCAAATGTCTTATGCATGCATAGATCAAAATATGTGTTAATCTGTAGCTACCTATTTTGTCATTTGTAAGCCAAAATACCTGAAAGTATAGTCATAATGAAGATCAAGTGAGGAGAGTTTTCCTGTGCCAGAGAAATCACAGAATACAGAAAATATACTAAGATTGATCCTTCAAATTCCCATAAATTCCATTACATTTTAGGGAAGATAATGACATCACGAAATTGCGTTAGATACAGCACTGGAAGAGATAGTGATCTTATCACTGGAGCCTAAATGGTTTTATTTGAATCCATTTATCATTCTCATTAAAATCACTGTAATGAGAAAAAAACTCTGTTCTATTTATAATCTTTCTTGACCGTCTGTGACACACAACATTTAGAAAGAAAGCAGCAAAGCACAATAATGCATCTGTTTTCACTGTTGCTTTTATACTGAAAGATAGAAGGGAAGAGCAATGGGGTGCTCCAGTGAATGTGTGCTCTAGATTTGTGTGCAGCATGGTTCATCCATCCAAAGTGGGTGGCTTTAGCACTAGGGAGGTGAAATGGTGGGGTGTGGATTAATAACTGACAAAATCAAGGGTTAAATATATGACTATATGAAGTTGCAATTTTTCTTCCCTCATTACTTTTTCTAAGAATGTCATGCTGGTGTGAAGAGTATGAAGTAGAGAGCACTGTAGGATGAAGTCTCTCCTTTACAGAAAAAGACTGCAGATTCTGTAGAAGGAATGTAAAGCTTAAAATTTTTGTTCACTTGAAGACAAGCCAATTATGCAGCATGATCTGAATAGCTTGCTTTACTATTTAACTAAGTCCAACCTCTACTCCAATGTAACCAAATGCAATCTTACATATCTAGGAACAGTGATCGTAGGTTGAATTGTAATACTGAGGGACTGTGTTCAAGGCAGTATTGCCTCTGGAAAAGACTTTCAGGTCATACTGGGTAATCAACCAGCCATGAACTCCCTGTGTAAAGCTCTGGCTATGAGAATATGCGTGTTGAGGGGGGTTTAAGAAGGAACTTTCCTTTGGGAATTAGGAAATTATATTACCTGTGTGTATGACATTAGTGAATTAGTGAAATTAAATTGGGCTATTATTTACAGTTCAGTTGTCCAGAAGGATGCAAAAGTTGCTTCATTAAAACATAAAAAAAAAATCTGTCTAAGAGAACTTTAAAAGATGACTTGATAACACCTGTGTATTACCTGGGGAAAGACTGTAGCTAATTGCAAGTGAAGCGTAATCTGATAGATAGAAATTGATCTCAGACAGAACTCAGGTAAAATTATGCTCACATTTGTAAACTTAAAACCCCCTTATCATAGCACCTTATTAAAAGACTGGTGATTTTCTAGTGACTTGGGATCTTCAGTGAATGAGTGATTTTTTGAAAATATACATTTCTTCTTTATCTGGAAATTAGCGTAAGGCACAGTTTCATGTCATGTGTTATGCAGGTTATTTGTGTGACAATAGGTGGTCCCACTTGTCTTCAAAATGTGTGTCATTAAATTTACTGTGTCTGCAAGGATCAGTTGTAGGTGCAAGATCGTATAACATCATCATATACAATCAATGCTTGTACTGACATTAAGGACTGTTGTGAAATCCTTGTGGACGAAATGGACACCCAGCTATTTAAAAAGCCGTGAAATGGTGTGTATAAGAATTCTCAAATATAAGTTTTCCTGCCAAGTTTTCAAAGCACTTGGGGCAATTGGTACAAAATATCATATGTGTTATAAAGACAACTAGACTGGAGCATAAGATTATTCTATTTTAGGCCACAGAGTAACAACAGCAGCCCCAAGAACACGACTCCATTCAGTCATCCCAGATAAAAACTTCAAGCCAGTTGCATATTTGTGGAGTATTACTTTGGCCAGATTAAGAGTTTCCAGTCTCCAGTCTTTGTTGGAGAATAGCTCAGAAGTCAATATACTTTCTTCTACATGCCTTGAGTTACCTCGTGCTTTCTAAGGACATGCATTTCAATGTCAGTACAATGTTTGTTTCTTTGCTTTGGAAGAAATCTACAAGAGATGATTACCTGTATGAATTCACCTAAATATAATGCAAATATCTATTGAAAATACTGTGAGGAAGTGTAGTAGAAAATATTTTACCTTGCACATTTATAATTTTATTCTCTCGAGAACGGTTCATGTGTGTGCATATAAGTGAGGGAGAAATTTTGCTGGTACCATGGCAACAATCTCTCCTTATTTTATAGAGTGAAATGTTGTAGCTTTTTTTCATTGTAATAGAGTAATTTTGTCTCTTTTTTTTTTCATGAGAACAGTAGATTCTTTAGGCTGATTCTGCTCATCCCACTCTCTACCCTCTTTCTCAGTGAACATGTTTCCTTCATGTACATCGGGTAAACCTGGACAGAGTTTGAAAGTCCTGTTTAAATGGTAGACTTAAATAAAAGGTATTCAAAACCAGAAGCAATGAATTTCATCTGCCTTATGTACATGGATCTTGCTTTTTTTGAATTTTCCCTTAATACATTAAACTATACGGCACAAAAGCAGAGGAAAGGTTGCTGTAAGTCCTGGGTCTAGCACGAGTCAAGTAAGTGATTTGTGAGTTGCTATTCCAGCTTTCTAAAAAATTCTCCAAAGTTCTCCTTTGTCAAAAAGTATATATCTGAATTTCACAATACTAAGGAAATTTAGTAATGCTTAAAGTGGAAGTTTTCTAATAAGAATGCATCCTTCCCTTCAGTTATAGATATATTACACAAGGCCATTTTAATTCTTTCTATTTATACAAAACTACCTATTCCTCAACTGGAGAACTGAGCTACTGATTTAAAATTATTCCTACTCTTGCTCATTGACAGTTCTGCAGTCTAAATTTTGGTCTGAAAGGCAAGAAATGGCTGTCCCTTTTTGACATGACTACTAACATCATGCTAATTCAACTGCTGTATGTGTTATACACATGCTTATACTCTTTCTTGGATTGAACTGCTGAATACATTACTAGTTTTAATTTCCAGTATAATTAGTCACTACACCACATTTGTAGCACTTGGTGAGTTGATGTTCCAGAGAGCAGATGGGATGGCTGGAAAGGGATATTGTAGCTTAGGTAGGAGAGGCTTATACAGAATTCATTTAGACTGTGTAAATCAACAGCTAATCTGACTCAGTCAGAGTTGTTTAAAGCTTAAATTTCTTAAAATATCTCCTTATACTTGTCAGTAGATTTGAAAAGAGAGAGAATGAGCATAATATAGAAATCAGCCTAAAAAGCAAATATGGGGAGGAAGCCATTGAGAACAGATGAAGTGTAGAAGACAGGTGCGGAGAAATCGGCCAGTCTCATAAACATTTCCACAGTGTGCAATGAATCCTGCCAGGTGAAAGCAAAAAAAAATAAATGAAAATAATATTTCTTTTTCAAATTACAAACTACATATGTTTCTAAACTACATACGTTTCTTTGAGGACTTTTAAATTTGCTATGGATTATAACCCAATCCAAGTGTAGATCAAGGCTGAAGGCAGGCATATATGTTTCAGAGCCACTGCAGTCCCGGGCAGAGGAAAGGATGCACCACTGAGACACCGGGAAGCTTTTCACTTGGAGAGTAACAAAAATGTTTTCTGATTAGAGCTGAAAACCCTGCTCCGAAAGGATCCTTATTTATGGTGAAAGTCACCCATGTGTAAAGGGCTGATGCACCGCTGAAATCCCAATGCAAAGCTTTAATGGGATTTAAGTTCTTGTATAGGCCTTGTGAATTTTCTGGCAAACATATTGAGCATCCACTGCACAAATCCAGTGTTGGAGAAGAAACCAAAATGATTGAACTGAATAAAATAATGCATTCTCAGCTATTGTTCCTGATTTTCAAGTGCAGCCTTGTACATGTAAGATAACAGCCAGATATTGGCTTGAGGCCATTGCCAATAATGTCTGTGTCAAAGAGAGTATCCATATCACATTATGATGAAATATGCTCATTTTCATTTTCAAATATTAATTTCTTCCCATACATCACTGAATTTAGGAAACAATGCTGTAAGTCAACATGAAAATGTCGGTGCAAATGATAATCCAGTATTTCTCCATTTGTAAATTACTCTATTTGGATTAAGACCTGTGCTTTCCAATTGCCTGTGACAAAATGCTAATTAATGGATTGAATGTCTCCTGCTTAATAATGTATTTAAAAATGTAATGATTACATATATTTAGTCAATTATTCTACCGCATCATGCTTTAGCTTGATTAAAATTCATTTGAGGGAAGAAACTGAATGGTTTTTAATTATCTTGAATTGTGGCTATTACCTAGAGTATATTCTGTAACAGTAATTCACAAACAGTGCCTGGAGTAAGGGCTGGGACATTGACTTTGTTGATTCTTTTGCTATGACCTACCTAGAACTTATTTGGATTGTTCCTTCATCTATAGTAGTGATTTTTCTTTCTTGATAAAACTGTCAAAGGACATTTATATATTTTTCTCAATATTTAGCATTAGCAATTAATTTTTGCTAAAAAAAAAATCTTCAAGTAAAAAATGAGATGCTGACCAATGATTAGAGTTCTTTTCTGGGAATGATGATTGTACAGATCTATTTCAGCTCCTCTGGAGACATTTAAGTCAAGTTATGCAGGACAAAAAATTTAAATGTCTTCTGTTGCTGGGTGCCTAACAAGAGACTTCTAGGATTAGCAGATTTTCAGTAGCTGCTGGTTTACTATGGCTATGTCTATGTCAGCAAGTGATGCAGACTGCAGGCAGCAGCTTGGTGGAGTGGAGCTGCTAATTAATGTCTGTGCTGTATGAATTTCAGGAGGTTTTACTTCACAGTACTCGAATTCTGGGTCCCGTGGAAGGAATTTGTGTGGGTGGGTCAGTTCTGCTAGGTGTGTTCCAGGAGTACAACTTTGGGTTTATTTCTAGCTGAAGCAGGATCGATTCACACAATCCAAAACCACACTGCAGTGGGAATGAGACAGGAGTAAAAGGGATATTTAACAGATTGACATCAGATCTGCTCTCCTGATGTACAATAAAATGCTAATGCAGAGGAGCCCTATGTGTTATGTTTCTCACTAATGAAAAGGGTATTAGTGCAGTACAGAGTATTGCTTCTGCTAAAAACCAGGTTTAGGCTTAGTGGTAGAGGCTTTTGTTTTGGTGTTTAAGGTTTCTTTCTTGTAAGATCTTTAGGGAACATGAGCTGATTTAGAATGCCAAAATATTTAAAAACAGCTAGCATTTTCATCAGACTAACTGGTAGAGTTAGAAAGAAGACAAATTTTTTTGGCATAGAGTTCTTCATTGGGTCATGTTTGGAGATGTAAGTATTCAAACCTAGGGACCTATTTTTTTGGTAAGTACTGCTTGCTGGTGGTTTTCATTGTGTTGAAGTGGATCTGTTGGTGCCAATTATTGCTAAAAGGTAGTGAAAAACCACTTCAGATGGCATCCGAGGCATGGGTCTAAACACCCTGAGACAGAACTGCTTCATACAAAAAAGAGTTCTGAGCAGCACCTTTCTGCCTGCAGAAAGAATATGAGTAGCCCAAAATATCTTGGGTTTTTTAATTGTTAATAACAAATGATTGCATCAGACATTTACCTAATCACTACGGTTTAAATGACTGACGAATCCAGTTTAATGTATCCTTCACCTCAAAGAAAAACTGCAGCCATCTTAATTAGCAAAATATTATGTTTACCCTAGAGTTATTTTGAATAGATGGTATGTCAACGTACTATATCAACCAACCTATGAAATCAAATGTGATGCTGTATGTGTAAAACAAGCAAACAAACAAACAAACCAGAACACACGACTAGTATTTTCAAGTAATCCCATTCAAGTATATACAAAGAAATCAGAAGTCTCAGTTTTCCTATATAGTTGCAATTAGCACAGTCATGGCATATGTATAAAACTGAATTGTGGCTCTGAATTACTATAAACTTAGGGAAAAAAAGGGAATATAAAGTAGAAGCAAATTAGGCAGTGAAAATTTGGAAAATAAGGAAGTTGCATGTGGATAAAAAGGAGAATTTAGGGAACCATGTCTGATGATGAGTTAGAATTTAGCTAATCTTAGCAATGAAACAGAAGGTTACTGAGAAATCAGAGTTGCTCACTTCCAGTACATTTAAATTAGGGTAAGAATGATAAGTAGCAGGGACAACACCCCACAATATTTATTAATAAAATAATCTGATAAGATAGGTGGGTAAATTAGAGAGTAACCTTATGTTAATATTAGAAGTTGTCTAAAGGTATAAAATGAGGATAAGAGGGTTAGGATGAATTATGCTGAATCTCTTCTGTGGTTTGTTGAGGTGAACAAAATACTACTGATATACAAAAAGCAGTTTGGATTAAATATACGATAAAAATATAGATCAGATAGGCAGAAGTTTTGTCAGATGAAATTCTATAGTACTAACTTACCCAAAGAGAAGAGTTCCCCGTAAATTCTCTCATTTTGGCAAGTTTTAAATATTTTTCAGCTAGGTAGTTCTAGACAAAATTATAATTGCTATTCTTAGAGCTTCATTCAGGTTGTTATAAGCTGAAAGTTTGGATTTAAATGTATTTCTATTTCAGTAATCTCTGAAGACATCAAAATAGCTGTCTCCAATCACAATATTTCATGTGGAACACGTTCAGTGTCCACAATTCCTAACAGAAATTGTCATATTGTATTTGTTGTATATAACTTTAAAAAAATATATTGAGTTTGTCTTGTGTTATAATTCTTAATATGGAGAAGCAAAAAGGGCATAAGCATTTACTCTGATTTTTCAGTCTCATATTTTTGAGTTTTGGACTTCTATTATCTCCATTTGAGTAATAGAAAAGCTGTCTCAAAAAAAGTGTTTGCTTTTGTCTATATTAATTATTATCTAAATTTTAGTATCACATTTTATATTATTCAGTGTAGGGATACCACTTTGTCTTGAAAGCACGTATATTGGGATTTATTTCTGGGTTCAATAAATGCTACTACATTACCACCTTGGTGCATACCATTCCTCGTGAGAAAATACATAATACCTTTTATTGCTCTGAGACACTCAGAGTGCTACAAAGTATGATGCATTGTGCCAATGTGTAGTATTTTTATTACTTAAAGTGTAGGAAATCTTATATCAAAAGGGAATCTCAACTGATTCTTTGTTACCTTATACCAATATTCACAAACAGTCCAGTAGATGATCTCTTTACCTAAAACAGAATGGAAATCAAATGAAGTGACAAAGCTGGGAAACAATCAGCGATGAGAATGCTTGATTATTTTTTTTAATTGTATTCTCAGCTTAATGTGTTTGTGTTCACATATTAACAATGTATCAAACTGAGGAAAACGTAGAACAAGGCCAAGAGGGTTCTGTCTATCTTTAATGACCATAGCCCCCATTAAATTAAATAGGAGCATTATATGGAGCTAGTGGTAGATAAAAATCTAATTACTTTTGGCAATGTGCTTGTATCAGTGAAAGGAAATATGAACAAAAGATAAGATATAAAATACTGAAGCTGATAGAATGCTCTGATCATTTTGGGAAGCTGTAACGTTACGTTTATTTACAGCGACTCTCTGATACTTCGCAGGGATAACACCTTGAAATAAAGTATCACCTTTGTCTGGTGCCATGGCAGTACCACTGCTTTAGTGATGATAAAAAATCCCTATTTTCTTTTCTTCCCTGCACCTCTGAGTAGCCAAAATAGTAACCGAACTTGAATATTTTAAACAACCCAAATTGCTGCAAAATAGTGATAAAAGAAGCAACAGAAGCCCATTTTGTCCTTCAAGCACATGTAAACATTTGACACTTACAGCCACGTAGCTGCAGCCGTAGAGAAATTATGTGAACAGAAGTAGACCAGATCAAATCGGAGGGAAACTGTCTGAGCTGGCTATAGAGTATGACTCCCAACATTTTTAAAACTGTACTACACGGGAATGGAGTTTTCTCAAGTGCTGGAGGATAAAATCAAAGAATGGATAAAGCTTGTTCTTTTCTAAACGTATTCCATCTTCAGACCTTGTAGAATTTATAGTGGGGAAGAGGAAAAAATTTGTGTGTGAAAAAACAGAAAAGACTGTTCCCACTCCTTTTTTTTAATTACTTTCATTAAATATTATAGTGAGTAAGCCTATTGGTATCAATAATCATGGAAACAGTTTAGAATTTCACAGAGCAGATCAAAAGCTTGCTGAAAGCATTCCTGTGAAAAAAAAATGATTCTAAAAATTATGTTCTGCTCAGAGAATGGAAGCCTATGCATAAATTATGTGGTCTGTGAATTAATGAATAACACAGTCTAGGCCCAGAATTTTTCAAGAAATGTTGATGAATCATGAATAAAATAGAGAAAGTAACAGTCTTCATATAGACACGTGCCAGTAATTTTCATAACATTACAGACTCTCAGAAATTTTGCCTAAGTCTTATCAGTCTGCATTTAGTCAGAGTATGTCATGTTGTACCAGAGAACTGTTCCTTGTGGGTGTTTCACCTTCTCACATCAAAGCTGAACTTGTTCCAAAATCTGAAATTTGATCTTGCATTCTTTTGATTTCCTTTTTAGCAAATCTCAGGCTCAGTGCCAAGAGCATTTAGTTTTATCCACCACACTACATTCTACTCCTCCTCGAACTTATGCAACATATGGTCTTTAAGAGTGAATTTTCCCATCCAGTCTTTTTCCCCACAGGCTCGTTACCTTCCACTTTCAACGCTGAAATGCTTAGTCTGCCGATGCGTCAAGTCAAGTTAAGCCATTCCAAATTTTATTGCCCTCCTGCTTTATCAATACTATTCCTCTCTCTATTAGACTAATTTTCAAATGCAGTTGCCCTCCATGCATGCTCCTTCCTTCCGGTGACTAATAATTTCAGTTGTTAATGTTCTGTGCAAATGTAGCGGGCAGTTTTCCACAACCCTTTTTTTTTTTCCCTTGGTGAATACTCATATTCTTCCTCAATTCTCATTCTCATTTAGTAGTCCGTGGTTATTTGCCATTATTTCTTTGCGCATGATTATATAAATCTTTCTCAATTATACCATGCTATTTCGGAATATAACCTCTTTGTGGTTCCATTCTGCTTGTCCTTAATGAATGCTAATACTTTCAATAATTTTGCATGTATGTTTTACAGCCTCTGTAGTTAGTGCTTGCTGTGTAAACTTGGAAGTCTGAAATGCCTGTCTTGGCTAGCCAATTGTACAGACTGAAAGAAAAAAGTTAGTCGAGGCTCTATAACTATGGTAGTAAAATTATTAATGTTTAAAATTGAGGGGCCTGACTAAGAGATTATCTTTACTAAAAGAACATTCCTTCCTGACTAAAAGCTATCAATCTGTGATTGCTTCTAACTCCCAGCTTCTCAGCTAAAATAACCTTGGGTGTGCCGCTACTGTAGACTCCATCAAAAGCCATTGCTCCATATTACTATGTTATTCACTGTTTGAATCCCTGACAGGTAGCTGGCTATTAATCCAGTCCATCCCTCCCAGGGATGGATACCTGACTTCGTCAACTTTGACATTATGATTTTCCCTTACCTCCTTCTTTCTTTTCTGAAACAGTATAGAGGGTGGGTCTCTGCAAGCACTTGGGAGAGAACTGGGGAGCAGAGGGGCAGATGGTGTCTGAATGAGCTCTCACTGTGATCATAGTTAATAAAGCTGTCTAACCTGTCCTAGAATTGTATTATATACTTGGGGTCTCCAGATTCTCCAACATAAGAAAATGATACTTTATGATTTACTATAGAAACTCCCTACAGTGCTAGCTGTATATTGTGGAAAGTCTTGTAAGATATACAGCTCACATTACTTTTTTTTGCAGAGTTCTTTTGTACAGGTGATAATACCTACCAGATCTGGATATCTGAGTGAGTAGTAATTTCAGGGTGTGGAATTAGGTGAGATGCTGGAATACAAGGGAAAAGGAATGGCTTAATTCCAAAATACAGAAATTACCATAAGAATAATGCTTTATAAAAAAATATTTGTTACAGATGTTATAGCATTAAAGATTTTTAAGGTTTTGAGTTAGCTGTCCACACTTAGTTATTGACATGGGTAAGAACTGTTCTTTTCTGCTAATGTTAGCTTTAGGCTTAAATTTCTTCAAGGTTATGATGTAGGTTCTGCACTGATCCTGATTTCTTACTTTTGTTTTCCTCTGTACACGCCTATCATCAATTATCTGTTGAATAAAATTCTTGAATACATTTGAATTTTGTGGCTATGACAAGGATGTGCCATTGAATTACACATGTTACTATGATAAAATGCTTATTATTATCTACATTTATTCATTCAATCTTTTTCTTTATGATCTTACTATATCTTGAAATTCTTACATTAGAACATTTCAAGATCAGCTTAAGTTTGACATTCCTTGTTATATTCCAGGTAGCTGCAGGACACCTAAGTATATAAAGCTTGTGTTTTGGAAGAAGCAATCGTTGCTGTTTTGACTTCAATGGATGGCAGTGGCTTATCACTTCAGTCCTTGGAACAGTTTGGTAAACTAAACTGAAAGCTGTCCTTTAAACTGTGATATTTTGGTGGGGAAAAAGATGATAAAGTTGTGAGGTTGTGTTGTTTCCTTTGAATTGAATTATTCAGCCGTTAATAAACTTCAGGAAACCTGGTATAGAACTAAACAGAGAGAGATTAGAAACACAACTATGAGACTGACATTTTAATTTCTTGTGGAAACTTGTAATATGCTGTGTTTAAGGAAGGGAGCCTTTGAAGGTTAAGCCTGATGGACTACCTCTATAAGAATTATGGAGCACATGATGGCTTCAGGACTCTCTCACCAATTTATTATTTTGTTGGCATTTGATCCTAAGCCTCTGGCACCTCTTCACTGAAGGCAGCACATTAAATTACTGTGTATGGTGTGGAGAAGTTCAAAATGTAGTATAGGAAAAGAAGATAATTTCTTGGTGTTTCATACCACCAGTTTAACTTTACATCACAGGCAATAATGGGAGCCCCTGTTGTGTAGATGTAGGCTTAGCCTGTTTTCTCTTACCTATTCATATTATGCCAGTCCTGCACATCTTACACTATGCATCTTGTTTACCTGTCATTGCTGAGTTGAAATAATTTGGATGAGTGCACCATACATCACAATAACTACACCATTCCTTTATTTCCTTGCTTAAAATACGCCCTAACTGGAAGCTGCCAGAGCTCACAGTACTGATGTAGGCCGATATTACAGAGATCAAGAAAATGATTTGCTTAGCACTTTTAAAAAAACCCACATTGATTATTATATTGTATAGTATATGTAATCTACATATGGATATCTGCCTGAGGAATGGAAACAAGCTAGGGAAGGAGAAATTATTATAAATGTTAAAGTGCTTTCAAAAGTCTTCCGTGGATGGAAAGTCTCCAAAGTTAGTAACATTCATCAGAATACAGACATTTCTTGAGCTCAGCAGAAACCCTGAAAGCTGTTAGGCCTTTTCTCTAACTACTTACCCTTGTGTAATGGACTTGAATTGACATTGGGGAAATGAAAGATGAATCAAAATGCATTTTCTATCTTTTCATCATAGCATTCTTTTGGCATATCAAGTGTAGGTCTTCCTTGACCCACTTGCAAGTTGCATCTTCAGGCAAAGAATACATGCCAGTAAAATTTCAATGAATGCCAAGCTGAGAATAACTGTGATATTCTGGAACACGATTAAGGACTTTCTTTGATTTCCCTTGTCTTTAACTTCACTGAAATACTGGAAAAGTACCAAACCTGAGAGCTGATACAGAGCTGACAAAGTAATGAATCACGATTTCCATCTCTATCAAATTTTAAGAATTAAGAATGACTGCTTGATTCCTTCTTCTAGCGAAAATACAGCTTCAGAAGTATAATAAGTCAAGATGGAAATTTGGAGAAGATATTTCTGTTTAAATAAATCTGTTCTGTAGGAGGGGGACATGAGGACATGGGTAATTTTCTTCTATGTAACAGACTGAAAAATGTCATGATGCTTCATGTTAGCTAGCAGATGAGACAGCCGTCTTATCCTGTTTACCTGTTATAGTACAAGCAATAACACAGCACATTTTAGTACATCTTATAAAATATGCCAAACTCTATTGACTTGATTTAAGAAGACTGGTAACAAATAGCTAAGGTTCTGACATCCATTCCGAATAGTAGAGTGTAAAAATAAATAAAGTGTTTAACTCGGCCTCTCTTGGAAATTCTTTGCTTGGCAGTAGGTGCTTGGTTTTATTTGGCTTGTGAGTGTGAAGTTTTATTTATGATGTATACTGGAGAGTTTCTGTAAATCTTTAAAGTTGCTGTTTATTGATATACTACAGGTTCAAGTAATCTTTGCAAATAATAGTATGAATTTCCCTGAAGTCAGTCTCTTCTAGAAGTTATATACTCTGACTCCAAAACCCTTGTGTTGTGTGTTTAGCCCATCCAGAAGCAGAGAATGCTCAGCTGTTAACTGTCTGTGCTTTAACTCTGCAACGATTTGGTAACGTCTTAAAGATCAAATGCATATAATATAATTTAAAAAGTAAGAAAGACATAATTTGCAACATGGATACCACAGGTTCAGTTGGTATGATGTTAGACCATTTGCAAGCAGTTTAATTCCAGCATGTGAAGAATGAAAATGGCCATTAGTTTGACTAACTTGTGCTTCAGCAAAGCATAAGCAGGAGATGTAACTGCTCAGGATTTGAGTTCTTATTGTTTGCATCCTCCAAACACTGGCAACAATTGCCAGGATTTGAAATCCAGTGTTGGCCAGGTTGGAAAGTGAAGGATTTTGATTTACAAATACACAGAAAGACCTGAATTAGGTTTTGTAAATGCATAAATCAGCAAGCATCATATTTTCCATAATAAGACCAAGAAATTTTAATCAAATTCTGAGATTTTTTCCCTCACCTTTATCCATATCAATTTTTGCACGTAAATATAATTAGAGGAAGGAAAGTCTTGTCAATATTCCAAAATAACCTCGGAACAGGGGAACCTACAAGCAAACATTTCCTTACAGTGCAAATAAATATGCCAGAACTTTCTGGTCCTTTCAGAAATTAATCACACTTTGATACTGTGTGCTATGTAAAGGTTTGAAAAACTCTCTGATTTATTTCAAAAGCTACATTTACCATTGGAGCTGCAATGCAATGCCTTAAAGCTGCCTTTGTGTAACTTTCCCTGTAATTTAGGCGATAGGCACACTTGATACCTTAGCCATGCTTCCTGAAGGCCCACCAGAGATTTTCATGTTGATACAGGATGCCATGACCATATTTTTACTGCAAGCAGCTCAAAGATATTTGTAAAATCAGGACTCCCGCTAGGTGGCAAAGGGGGACAGTGATTTGCAATGTATTTCTGCACGTGGGAAAAAAAAGGGTGAAAAGCTGCCAGCTGTAGAGCCAGGTTTACAAAAATATATTGTGTTTTACTAGCCTAGCCTTTTGGAGTGAAGCTGAGTTTTAATAAGTGTGATTCTGAGAGATTGGAAGGAGCAGATTGATTAAGACAGTCTAGACTAGGGAAGAAAGCTATCTGCATGTAAGGAAAATGATCTAATTTAATCTTTTTCATTTTAGTAACCTACTTGAAAGGTGTTTACTTCTCCACCTAATTTCTTGTGAATTATTCAGTGTAGAGGATCATGATGTGGTGGTCAGCTCAGCTGAATTGCTGAAGCAATAAGCCTAGCTTTTTTTAAAAAGTAATATTTTTTAATGAACAAATTGCACTAGCCATGCCACAGATTATTGGAAATATGGGCTATCCCTACTGTAGTTATTAGAGTTATCATAGAAATCCATTACTGCAGGTAGAGCCATATATAGTCTGTGCATTTATAGCCCACACCTGCAAGTTACTTCCTTGACCTTGCAAGGTCATACCACAAGAATGTGAAATGAAAGCTTTCATAATGAAAACAATTCAGGATTTCATGGTTTCTTTTTTCCTTTTTTAGTGTTTTTGTATACCAACTCAAGTCTCAGCTGAAGTTTCTGTGAGTTTGGGTGTAAGGTTATTGTGACATAGTTCTACCTGGACTTGTGCAAAGCATTTGACATTGCCCCTCATGATGTGCTTGTCTCTAACTTGGAGACTTGAATTTGACAGATGGTCCACTTGGTGGATAAGGAATTGGCTGGACGGTCACAGTCAGAATTGTGGTCTACAGCTTGATGTCCAAGTGGAGACAAGTGACAAGTGGTGTTCCTCAGGGGTC